>CABFVZ010001814.1:20956-54336 GCA_902151445.1 Timema monikensis | reverse complement strand
ACTCCCCCCCCCCCCCTCCCCATCGATAAAGATTGCTACCTAATAAAAAGGTTTCAGAGGATTATAGCTTTGTTTTGTTTGCTTGCTAACTCAGTCTCATTCTTTAAATAGGTGAAGAGAAGGGGGGTGGGCTCTAAAGTTCTGATAGTTCTGGCAACACTGTGGGCTGACTGAGCCGCCGAAGACAAAGTATAACTCAATTGGTTTCTTGGGTGACCTGGTGGTCTAGTGGTAAGGTGTCAGACTTCTATGCTGGCGGCCGGGGTTCAATCCTCGGTCCCGGCAAAGATTTATCTTAGACATCTTGTGAATGTGGGGAATGCCAGGCCTCCACCGTGGTTCGGATTCCACGTTAAATTGTAGGTCCTTCATTTCATCTCACAATTATCCTTCCATTACACATTAGCGTAAGTGCGTATAACCCGAACGGGTAGTAAGACGCGGTGCTAATAATAATAATAATAATTGGTTTCTTCTGATACCTTAAATTAGGGGCTTGTGCTGATGCGAATCCTCACGTCTATCAACGAATGAGAGACACGTCTATTAAAAAATAATTCAAAATGTATTTATTTTATTGTTTTAAATCAATATTTAAATTTTTATCATTCCAAATTTTCACTCGTATCAACAGGTCCTTTTCAAATTTGTTTTCACACCAAATGTATTTTCTTCTTTGGGATATTATTTTATATAATAACAAATTAATTTTAAAAATATTATAAAGTTTATATTGCGTAGGTTTGTTTCAGTTTATAGTTGTTATTATTATTATTATTATTATTATTATTATTATTATTATTAGCACCGCGTCTTACTACCCGTTCGGGTTATACGCACTTACGCTAATGTGTAATGGTAGGGTGATTGTGAGATGAAATGAAGGACCTACAGTTTAACGTGGAATCCGAACCACGGTGGAGACCTGGCATTCCTTACATTCACAAGATGATTCAGTTTATAGTCAAATAAAATTTATCCCAAGTGATATTCAGCACTTTTAAAAAAACTATTTAATTGCAAATTTAAAGCTGTTTATTAAACTTAAACTGAATCCTGGAAAAGGGAATCAAACTTGGAACCTTTTGGTTATTAGGGCAATACTCTAACCACTTAGCTACCCAGGAATCGTCCTGTGCCCTAGGTCAATCTTTACTTATATTTGAAGGCAAATTCTGTGATGGATGTGTGGGAATCGTCATCTAAATATGAGCGATCAATTAAGATCATGATTTATCAGATGGGTGACCTGGTGATCTAGGGTTAAGGTGTCAGACTTCTGTGCTAGGGTTCGGGGTTCAATTATCGGTCCCAGCACAGATTTATCTGATTGTCAAACCCTTCCTCCACCTCTGACAAGAAGTGTATTAATCACAACTTGTGACTGTGTGGAATGCCAGGCCTCCACCATGGTTCGGATTCCAAGTTAAACTTGTAGGTCCTCCATTTCATCTCACAATCACCCTACCATTACACATTAGCGTAAGTGCGTATAACCCGAACGGGTAGTAAGACGCGGTGTAAATAATAATAATTATCAGATAACGCATCCATCTTCA
Organism: Timema monikensis; assembly: GCA_902151445.1. Classification (NCBI taxonomy): domain Eukaryota; kingdom Metazoa; phylum Arthropoda; class Insecta; order Phasmatodea; family Timematidae; genus Timema; species Timema monikensis. The sequence goes on along the minus strand of CABFVZ010001814.1, from coordinate 52,777 downwards.
TCTCGGGAGGGCTTTATGGTGTCAATAGTACAATGACGCCTAAACTATCTTCTTTTTATTAGTCGGGAGCAATGTCTAGCCCAGGGCTGGGTAACCTTATGGCAATGGAAGACCTCATATTTCTTCAAGAATTCCTCATTACTGTAAATTTTTCCAAAGATGACAGTGTGCCAATCATAGATAAATTGATCGAAAAGAACGGTTATTTTTTTACAACATGATTTAAAAATAAAGATTTTTTTAAATTGATTAAAACACAAAACTTTGTAGAAAAAAGGATTTTAAAAAGATTGTAAAAAGGCTTCACTGAACATCTCAAAAGGCCACATGTTCTCTATCCCTGGTCTAGTCAGAATCGACAACAATAACAGCTGGTTAATAGCTGTCACCAAACCTTAGTATTCATTCTAATAGAGAAATTTATAGTCAGACCTAGTACGCCTTAAGTGAGGCTTGCAACCAAATACAAGACGACACCTAAGCGCGAATGAAATGAGTCAGTTTCACAAATGAAACTGGCCCATTCCATTCTGGTCTTGTTAGGTTACGTCTTGTATTTTGTATCAAGCCACACTTGAGTCGCTCCAACTCTTCACTATGACTCTGATCTTGAGTTGTTAAACTATTAGGCTCGTAATAAGGGAGCGATATGGGATAGTTTAGGAGATTTAACCTCCTCCTGTACACCTCTTTACCAAATGCTTTATTAGTAATGAATTTGTGTAATCCTCTTATATCTATAATTTTTAATTATATTGGCTTGGATCAATCTAAAATATATAAAAAGTCATGGACGAAGGTAGTTTTTCTTTAAAGTAACATATGTAGCGTATCCTTTTAAGATTCATCCATGAAGAAACACGCACAGTTTAGAAATAATGGAAAAAGGATTTCACCATTAAATTATATTTTTTATACCATATTTCCTGTTAAAATAACAACTGCGCTTCCTGTTAAAAGGAAAAACCCCGCAGTATTTAGCAAAAGATGCCAATTCCCTGTACCAATAAGAATCTAGCCTTCACAACACCTGTCGTCAGGACTCTTTCTATTAGTTGGTTTTTACACTGTTGATGAGGGGAGCAAAAGGCAAGGGGTATGTCATATATAAGCCGTTGTGCATATGTTTAAGCACCCGCCCACAGTCTCCAGACACAGCCACACGCACAATCCACGCACCTCCACCCACACACTAGCAATCACAGTATAAAATAACTTTCATTAATATCACAAGTGTGAATCGATATAAAGCATTTAATTGGAGCATGTATAAGTAATTAGCAGATTCATTTAAATAACCCGTATGTGTGAATAAACAGCCATCATCAGTTCTCTTTCTTTAATTCAAATAAATATACCGATTTAATTAGTGCTCAACTACGGAGCTATAGACAGCTGGTTAAACGGTATATTTTCCGTACAGTGATGATAGGCGCTCGACCACGGAGCGATAGACAACCTAAACATAGTCCCAGCATTATTATATCAGGGAATTAATCCGTAGTGTTTCAATCAACGCCTAAAACGCGGCTCGATTTAATTCAATAGTGTAACAAATCTTGAAGATTATTAGTAATTAATGTTCCCAACCGCTACAGCCAAAATTTCGTTTTAGAACCCTTTAAATTGCCTCAAGAGGAATTCAATAGACAAAAAAAAAATCTATATTTCCGGTTGGGAACTTCAATACGAACAACTGAAGCTACCATCCCTCCTCAATCCCCTTCGCCACACACTATAGGTACTGACTTCTCGTGGCTAAAGGAGGATAATTATATATTATAACTTTACTTTTTACATCCATTACTGTCTCCAGCCTATGGCCTGGGTCAGTTTTTTATTCAACCAATACATTTTACAATACCGGCTAACTAGACCTGTCGCAGTTTCACATGTCTTATAATAATCTATCTTAAGACTAGGCCAGGCACAACATCCAGTACCCAGCTGTTAATTTACCACTGTGAAAGGGTAAACCCACATTTCACTGATGATACATTTTTTGACCACAACAGGAATCGAGCCCAAGATCTTTAGCTCAGTAGGCAGACAGGCTACCGACTGAGATAAGGTGTCAGACCTTTGATTTAACTCTTTTGAAGTATTTTATTTTGTGCTCCTTAAAATGACGTCACGTACCTACCAATGTACTCGAACTTTGGTTTGAATATAACACGGTTCTAGGGGAAAGTCAATCAATAATGAAACATCTGTTTCAAACCCCGTATCGATTGTGAGTGTTATATCGATTGTAGCTGATTCGATACTATCCTCATTCCAGTTGGCAGGTAGACGCTGCCTTGGTCACAAGTGTTCTAAAATGAATTCAATTCAACAAAAGGAAATTAAGTTTCAAAACGTAAATTAAAATTAAATGTTCTTTTTAATAGCAACGATTGAAACTTGTGATACATTAAATAATCGACATATTCGTTTAACTAGTTTGAAATATAATTTCAAGAAACTCTCGTTCACAAAGCAACAATGATCTCTAAATAAACACACCAAGAGTGTTTTTTTTTTCCGATATAGATTTTTGGTCAACCCGAATAAAAAAATAATTCAAGTGACAAAACAACGTTGGTGACTGTAGATGATATTTTTCATTGGCGTTAAAAATAAATTAACAATTGTAATACTCTCAAACTTTTTATTTGTAGTTAGTAAAGTTTAATGCTTGTAAAAAATACTGGTGATTAATAAAAGAGCACAGAGTGCTGCTACTAGCAACATTGTTGCCCCCCAAAACGGCCTTGAGGAAAGTAAATTACATTGTTTTAGACAACACATTTTATATAGCTTTTTTATTTTGTATTCATGTTCTAATATAATGCTACCATTTAACGTGGAATTATTTCATAATTACCTCTAATAAAACATTTTAAAATACTGTTTTATCATAGTTCTCTTCAGCAAATATTTGTTTACAGTTCCTAGAATGAGTTCGCATTTTCAAATCACTTAGTTTATAAAACTTCATTTTCTATATTTATTATAATACGAGAAACGAACTCAATAGTGCTGTTGACCTTGGACCTTGGACCACCAAACCATCACAATGGTATCTAGACTATGACAGAGCCGCGGGACAATATGAGGCACTTTATCAGCAGTTTTTATCGAACCTCCTACTCAAGGTCGAGTGGTGAATGGTTCTTTAGAAGTGATGAAGTTGTGAGTCTTCAGTCAGCTGCACTGTGGACTAGGAAGCCTGAACACTTCTTGAAGAACTGCTTCTCTTCCTACAATCAGGTGAGTTTTGAATTTCATATGAGGTGAGGTAGGCTTTAGTGGCGCACACATGCACCCCCACAACACCAAAATATTGCAAATAATTGTAATTATTTATTTAGTTTGAGGTATTACACGTTCACTTTCTGAAAAGACTGATTATATCAGCACACGAAAACTTCTATGAGTGAGAGTGAAAGGTTCTACCAATAATTCCGAGGAAAGGTATTCTCACATACATTCCCGGTTTCTTTTTAATTCCACAATCAATATGGGACTGGCGGCTTTACTTCTCGAAGGAAGTTGTGCCACATATTTTTATCGCTCAAAAAAATCCGTCTCCCCGGCTGGGTTTGAATCCACGAACATCGGCTCCTGAGGTGATCACTTTACCCAAAGACCTCCGAGATAAGCAATAATGTTAATACATAAATAAAATAAATGAAGTGGAGCCTTAGCAGCAACAATAATAACATCGATAAATTGTATAATTCTTAGCACCATCCTTCCACTATGTAACTTTAAGGTTGCGCCATCGGTAAGCCAAATTATCTTGTACTGTCTATAAAAGACTCAGTGTCAACAATAGAGGTCATGAAAATCAGTAAACTTTTCTCTACTGTATTGTGTTCCTACTATATTCTCAATCATGGCATTGCTGTCATCCGTAATGATGCTCTCAGTTTTTGAATATGTGTAAAATCATTACTAGACAGTATTTTATATGATATTTTAGTAGTTTATTTAGTTAGATATTTTTATTTATTACTTTCCCCGTCCAAACTATACTCATTTAATTAGGCTTACACTAAATACATACACGCGTAGTGGAAAACCACCCAGGAAAATCCATTCTGAACACACCCCACCAGTATTCAAACCTCAACCTCCTCGTCAACGGCAAACCATACCCAATGAGCTTGACACTAAGTCCAGGTTTCCAACAGAGCCGGTGTTTTGTATTGTAACGTCATTAAAGAATCATGAAAGAGGGTTTGTTTGAGCTGTAATAATAATCTGATTTAAACTAGACTCACAACAGCTCGCGACAAACAAACCAAACACTAAATACTAAAGCTAGACGCTCGTCTCTCACAAAGGGCCACTTTCTTAGTCAGACCTAGTAAGCCTCAAGTGCGGCTCGAAATAGATACAGGACGATACCTACATGAAATCGAATGGAATGGGCCAGTTTCGGATGTGAAAATGGCCCATTCTATTCTGGTATAGTTTTTTTTGTATTTATTATTATTATTATTATAAACACCACGTCTTACTATCCGTTCGGGTTATACGCACTTACGCTAATGTGTAATGGTAGGGTGACTGTGAGATGAAATGAAGGACCTACATAACCACGGTGGAGGCCTGGCATTCCCCACATTCACAAGATGTCTTGTCAGAGGTGAAGGAAGAGTTTGGTAATCAGATAAATCTGTGCGGGGACCGAGGATTGATCCCCGGACCCCAGCACAGAAGTCCGACACCTTACCCCTAGACCACCAGGTCACCCTTTTTTTGTATTTGGTATCGAGCTACATTTGAGGCGCACTATGTCTGACTATGAAACTGGCCCTAAGGATCACAATGACTCACTTCCTTCCATTCCAGCTTGGAGAATATTCCATTTCAAGTACGAGTATATTCCCATTTTCCTTCCATTCTCCTACAAAATTCAAAGTCGGTTTTCCAAGTTGACACACATCAGATTCGATAAGTTATGGACAGATGTGTTAAACCCTAACGTCAAGGTCATAAGATTTGGGAATGATGCACCAAAAAGATGTGATTATAGACACTTTTTAAGAGTTATAAATAGATAAAATGTGTTTGTGGTTAAAACACACAACAATAAATAAATGTTAGGGAGCTTCGTACGGACTTTCTCGCTCTATTGTTTAAAAATGGAAATATTACTCAAAACTCGTAAAATAGGTGAATCAAAATAATATACACTAGAAAACTCAAGAATAAATAATTGCACTATCCTTATGTAAAACAATATTTGAGTCATGGTTTTAAATTTTATAAATTTATTATTAAAGAATTAATGTCCTCATTTGTATGTTTGTACCGATAAAAAAGATCAATATTGGGTCCACAAGAGTCAACACTTCGTATTAAAATTTTGACTTCCGGTTAAAATTGTCGAAATTTTATTAGGTATTGCACATCTTCATGTCATCGCATTGCTATTAAATTCCTTATTTATAAATTTTGACCATTAAAAAATGTAAATATTGACTATTGAGTCTAAAATTAAATAGATAGATCATTGTTGTACAAACAGATTTCCTAAAAGATTTAAGAAAAAATAAACTTTTTGAGAGACTGACTTATATTTAATTACTCTATGGCATTAGAGAATTATTGTGTTAAAACTCAAGTAGTATATCTTTACATCTAATGATCAAAAAATTGTATTAAGATATTTGTCAATATCTAAGAAAATGTTGGTTTTATAAGAATATATTCCATATAAAAGTTTTTTATTTTTAATAGTACTAAAATCTCGCAATGATAAGTTATTTGGTATCTCAAATAGTTGCGAAGATATGTAAATTTCACCTTCTGTAAAGTACCCTAAATGTCATTTTCACGGGAAAGTGAAAAAAGTTTGTTTATTTATAATCTTAATCAACGCCTAGATACAAATTTTAATCAAAATCGATTTTTTTTTCTTTTCGTCCCTTATTAAACTACTCTTAGTTTTAAGTTCAAACGGACACACATACAGACACACGGCATTGCAAAGACCACTTTTTAGGGTTCGGGGGGCCATGAGACGTCGACATCCATCAACATTTCATGTTAGGTTTTTTTTACGGTCGCAACTTTACCTTTAGTGTTCGAAAAGTTAATATAGATATGCGTATAGCTTGAAAGTTATTAGTTTTATAAAAATATACTTCGATTAAAATATTTTTATTGTAAATATATCTACATATTTGTAATGATAAGTAATTTCATTTCTCAAATAGGTTTCGGAGATATGATACAAAATGATAATTTACGCATCAGACCGGAGCCCTTAGAGTCATTTTGCCGAAATATTGAGTCCATCCATTTGGTTTGTAATATCTATAAATGATTAGAAATGAAATTTAATCAAAATTGTTAGAGCCAATTTTGAGAAAATCGACTTTTTCTTTTTTTGCCCATCAGTAAATTACCCTTAATTTTAGTGTTAGATATCGAATTCCAAAAAACCCTCGGGGCAACTCCATGAAAACCCTAGATACCAAGTTTTAGCCCAATCGGTAAAATAGTTTATGCTCTAGTTGGAGGTACAGACTGACAGACAGACGGAAATTCAAAAACCACTTTTTCGGATTCGGGGGCTCATGAAAGGTCGAGATTCATCAAAATCTTGAGTTCGATTTTTTTGATGATCCCAACAATTCTTTTGACTTATCAAGTAGGTGTGAACTGAAGTCAAATGTTGAGTATGGGTTCTCTGATATCGTCTGCTTGTATTACATAGTCTAGAATGAATTATATCATTTCTCTGGGACATGTTCTCGGTGCATAATACAAGATATACTCTTGTGAAGGCTGTAAGCTTACGTTGTTTTAAGGAGGACCAACCAAGGGCGTAGAAAGGTGGAGATGCCAACCCCCTGGGATTAAATGGATCCCCTGGAATTAGCTGTACACCCCCTTGAAAGGGGGCTCACAAATACATATAAAAACCTAATGTTTAAATGTTTTACTCTTACTACAGTTTTAATTGTGTGTCATCAACCAAATATTAGTTAATGAATATTTTAATATTCACCTTCAAGATACATATTATAAAACATCCATATTATCACTGTTATCCTATAGTTAATAATACAATATCAAAAATGACAGCTGCTGATAACATGACTTGGCGTATGAATACGGTAATTAGATCCAGTAATTTTTCTAGCTATCAGATAAGGCCTAGAATATTAAAATTTAACTATAGCTCTTGGTAAAGACAATAGGTTTTTATTTTTACATGACAACCTTTGTTTAGTATTTACTGAACGTTCGTATTGGTGTTTTAAAAAAAAGTTGGAGCATCCGTCTTAGATAAACTACAAAGTGGTGACATTTTGACCGAGTTGTTTCATTATTTTTATGTCCTCGCATTTATCAGACGTTGTCAATAAGAGGGGATGAATGCTGAGAAGTGAACGTGAAACATAAGTATAGATATGCACGAAGTCTTAAGTGGCAGGGGCTGCACCTTCACTACGGACACAAGCGTTAACTCCCAAGGTGACCTGGTGGTCTAGGGGTAAGGTGTTGAACCACTGTACTGGGGGTGCGGGGTTCAATACTTGGTCCCGGAACAGATTTATCTGATTGCCAAACCCTTTCTTCACCTCTGACAAGACATCTTGTGAATGTGGGGGATGCCAGGCCTCCACCGTGGTTCGGATTCCACGTTAAACTGTAGGTCCTCCATTTCATCTCACAATCACCCTACCATTACACATTAGCGTAAGTGCGTATAACCCGAAGGGGTAGTAAGACGCGGTGCTAATAATAATAATAATATTATTAATAATAATAATAATAATAAAAGAAGTGTATTAATCACAACTTGTGAATGTGGGGAATGCCAGGCCTCCACCGTGGTTCGGATTCCACGTTAAACTGTAGGTCCTCCATTTCATCTCACATTAGCGTAAGTGCGTTTAATCTGAACGGTTATTAAGTCGCGGTGGTAATAATAATAATAATAATAATAATAATAATAATAATAATAATAATAATAATAGTTAACTACCAAATTTAAAAATAAGGAAATGATGTGGGTCTCTGATGGCTATATACAGTGGTGTGGAGTGTTGCTAGAGTGAGCAAAGTTTCATTAAATGGTACCTAAATCCTGAGTTATATAGAAATTCCACTTACGACCACCAACATTGTGTGAATTACACTCAATTTTGTTTTATTATAGAACTCATTTAATTTATTAATCATAAAATTAATATTTAAAGCTATCAACATCTTCCAATAATACTTCCTTTTGAAAATTATATCACCGTGTCTTACTATCCGTTCGAGTTATACGATTACTTCCTTGTGAATTATTATATAATTTATTGTTCTAAATAAACGGACTAATAATTTAAACACAATAACTATTTTTTTTCCGCCATTGTAGCAACATGAATTTATAGTTTTCAAATACCGGGGTTTCTATGAAAATCAAACTGTAGGGTTATTTTTATCACTCAGAATACTCATTGGCCTGGTACTAAAGGAATTACATTCTCATGTAAGATATGTTGAGAAAAGTATTTAAATGAATGGTCAAATTGTAGGGGGGGGGGGGGGGGCGCAAGAGGTTGAGAACATACATACAGTTTAAGAAGGCTTGGGTTCGATTCCCGGTAGCAGAATCATCGGCTTGTCCAAGGAATCCAACCACACTTCGAACAACAACGATGAAGACATCAATATGACAAGCGTAATGCTAGGAAAGAACGAGAATACATCGTAGAAGAGTCAACCCTCAACATCCATCGGTCAAAGCAGACAACGTATACCAACACTGTGTGAGAGTTTGTAACAAGACCGTGGCCAGCCAATAATTTCAGGGGGTGTTTGGTGGGCACAATTGCTGGAGGCTAGAACAAATTCTAAATGATAAACAGTTCTAGAAGCTATCTGAAGTGGTTTATGGCAACATAGCCCCCTCACTGCTGGAGGCTAGGAGAATTTATAAATATTTTACACCTCTAGAAGCTGTATGAAACATTTTTTTTCTGAGAAAATAACCCCCTATTTGCCATAAGCTTGGAAAAAATTCTAAGAAACTAAACACCTCTGTAAGCTATTTGAAGTTTTCTTTTATGGCAACATAACTCCCTAACTGCCGAAGGCTAGGAACATTTCTAGATACTAAATACTTCTATAAACTAACTAAAGTGCTTTTTATGGCAACATAACATCATAACTGCCAAAGGCAAGGAAAAATTATGAATATCAAACAACTCTAGAAGCTCTCTGAAGTGCTTTTTATGGTAAAACAGTCCCATAATTTGTATTTGTATCTTAATTTTCATATTGTTTGAACCATAAATATATATATATTGTTCATAAAATGTCAGGGGGAGGGGGTTTGAACCCCCAAAAGCCCCCCAGCTACGGCCTTGGTCTGTAACTCCAGGATTGGCCTCTACAGTCACCTAATAGCTCACAATCTCAACTGATAATATCCGTGCAAGACAATCATATTCGTTAGCGAGTGTTATCCTAACATCATCGTAGTTTAAACAGGCTGTCTTCACCCTGACAGCACTCCACGCCAATCCACTCTCTCTATTTGCTTATTTTATGAGATTGTTTCAATACATAAGGTAACAAGACTTATTGTACCCTCATGAGAGATCGTGTGTGTTGCCTTATTTTTAAACACCCTCGTAACTTAATAATAATTAAAACACAACCATACTCAAAAACATTAATTTAGCAGATAGAGAAAGAGCAGTGGCACTGTCAGACACTGCCTGACTTTGCCAGGAATCAAACTCGTGATTATTATATCAGCAAACATGTACTACTGTCTGAGACATTTTTTTCCCACACTGCGTCCAACTTCGCATTCGGGTCTAATCGTAAAGGTGAAGTCCACATATTTGTTTGAAGAGTGAGTGGGATAACCTAAAGGGGGAAAATAAACACCTCTATGTACATGACCGGGATTCAAACCCCAACGTCCCCATCACTGAGATACCAGATAAGACGTAAGCCATGCCTTTGTTCAAAAGGCCACTGGCCATTGTTAAAACGAACGTTTTAAAGTTTGATGTGAAAATAGAGGAGTTACGGCTGTATTCGTCAGCGCGAAGTTGTGGTAATAAGGTAGCACGTGCTTGTGATAAAGGGGTGTAATTTTATTGTAAGAGTGACTTTCAAAGGTACACGACCGACATCTTTCACCGCAAGTTCCACTTCAATTTTAAAGGTGGCGTGTGTTTTACATAATTAGTAAGAGAGTTGAGACCACTCCCAACTTGAAAGGACTTATATATAAAGTCTGTTCAGCGTAGGAATTGTTTTCTGGAAGGCCTTTTTCCCTACCAAAAATCTATTATATAGGAGGATATTGGTAGGAAAAAAGACCTTTAAGAGAGTAATTCCTACCGTGAATGGGATGTACACACTGTGGTATTTCATAGGTAAATGACATTTTTAAAGCTAGAAAACCATATAAAATAATCCTCTATTATATTAGTATTTTCTTTTGTGACACCATTAAAACTAATTTTATTGGTTTGAAGAACGCTTTAAGTCTTATGTAATTCATTATTTTTATCTAAGAATTGCTACATTTTGCGTTAAGTGTCGTTGAAAATTAACTTACTTAACTTTATATAATGAATATGGGATTTGATTGTAAAACTTCATATGCAAGGTTTTTAATTCTAGATATTACATGTTGATACTTTTTGACACTATTTAAGAGCTAAACGTATTTTTAAATAACAAGTCACTTCATAATAATGCAGAATTTCTGAGCGTCTCCAACCAAGGCTTCTAAACCTCTTTTTTTAATTGACTCTGCATCTTGTCTACACTTCCGAGCTCTACGCATCTAATTATACCAATGAGATATGGATAAGAAATTTATAATTTGGGGGAAGTATATCAACATTTGCATGGAAGGAGAGGGGGAAACCATTTAGAAAAATCCCTCTTAGTACACCTGGCCAGGTTTCAAAGATCAACCTCATATGATCGGAAAACCAGACTACACGATATTGATACATAACTGATTTTAAATTTAATGAGATAAAATATTAGTTTTATTCTGATTTTAAATAATGGTACTGCACATTAGTAGATTAATATAGTGCATTTTTTTATTAGTTGAATTTGAAACATAATCTACCTGGTACCAGGATGAGATGTTCTACTATATAACAAGATTTTTTTATTTGATTTAAATTGAAGCTTTTAACTTACTTTCTGTGTATAGTAATAATTTAACTAACACAAATTATTAACTTAGCTCAGTAGGCTATAGCAATTGATCGCTTATATGAATTGTACCTGACATTTTCCACACGTCCATTACAGACTCTTCCTTAAATCATTAGTGAAAAATTAACCATTATACTAGACAAATCTTAGATGACTCAGTGGTAAAGAACTGGTATTCTAATCCAGAGGTCCCGGGGTCTATTCCCGTACATAGTTGTCATTTTTCAACTAATCTAAATTAATTGAAATATGGTCTCCTTCATATGGACATCCAGTAATTACAATTATATTCAGCCTGTGTGTTGATATTAATTTCAAAACATTTTGCTTTGCCACATCTTCTCTTACATATAATGTTATAAGCCCATTTAATTTAAAAGAATTTACGAGGAAATGGCAGAACAGATTTAAGCAAAGGACCTCTAATTCTAAAGGTTAAACGCCCAGAATGTCGGGAAAAATAGTAGTTTTCAACGAGAATCTGATTTTTTCAGAGAATTTTCAAATGTTCATTCTTTGCTTACCTCACCATGGAAACCTATATTTATGCGTGAGTGTATATATGTAAATAATATATTTCTCTCTAGCTACAAATAATACAAACTTAACTCTTACGTTATTGTTATGATCAACAATTAGAGATATTACAACTGTTTTATAATATAAATAAAATATTTATTTCTGGTTACAAATAATACCAACTTAACTCTTACTTTTGTGATGTGGTTCAACAAATAGAAAGATTACGGCAATTATATGTAAAATTATCAAACAAACCGTTTATATTGTGTAAAAAATATATATATATATGTTATTGTTTATTCTTTAATTCCTCTTCATTGTCTTTAAATATTTGCATCTGCTCTTACGTATAATTTGATAAGCCCTTTTCCGGTAATTGAAATGTAAAAAAAATGACTGAGCCGATTTTGACTAACGACCACTCATTTTTCAAAGTTATGGATTTAGGAAGTCACCAAAAATATTAGTTTATCAGTAATAGGGAGGTAAGCTTTCGACTCTTCCTTCTCGAAGATTCATGTACACTTTTTTTCTAAATTACATTTTCACCATAGCTAACATATTAGTGTAAAATAAAAAATCATGTCAGACGGGTAGTAAAATAAGGTACGTACGAAAATATTGGAAAAGTTACAGACCCATTTTCCAGTGATACATTCTTCCTTTCATCGTAATTCGCATACAAGACCTTAAGGCAACGTTTTTCAAATGGGGTGTCGTGAAGCGTCATCTGTGTACCAAGGAAATTTGGTTCAAAAATAAGTGAGAAAAAACTGAGGAATTAAAAATAAATCTTTTTGAATTTATGATCAAATTTTTTTAATAACACAGTTATTAGAATTTTATCCATGTAACTAATAAACCCCCATCATAATACTAGTTATTTTAATGATAACAAATATTTCTTTAAAAGAATGAAGGTGTGCCCCAACAATTTTTTGGCCTTTTTCAGTTCATTATGACTCTTGAGTCGAAAAAATGTTGAAAATGGCTGTATTCGGAAAATTACAAAATTTGTCAGACTGGTAATCGTTAAAATAACATTTTATGACACAATATAAATACTGTATGATTTATATAAGACAAACCTTTCTAGACCGTTATAAAGTTTATTCAAACAAGCTTCAAATATTCATACCCCCAGTCTATTATTCTGCAACTGTCTCTTTCTGGAACTAATATCAATAGACCTAACCATGAAATAATAGTCCTACTAATAATATGTTACACTGTTATTAATGTTTGTTTATTTGTTGTTTATCTATCACCTTGCCTTACTACCCGTTCGGCTTCTACGCTTATGTACTAATTACGCTAGTAGTTTTAGAAATTAGTAATATTATATGTAGATAAAATGTACCCGCATTTTCGTGGAGGGAGAGTGGAAACCCAGTTTGAAAAAATTACCCTCAGTACACCCAACTGAGATTCGAACCTCTATCTCCCAGTTATCAGCAGTCTAGCTTACTGTGGGAGTAGCATCTTAGACCATGCAGCCACCGAAGCGGGTGCTATCAAGGTTGATAAAAAAAAATATTATTCAAGTTTCTTCCTACAAGAATCCAACCATATGGTTAGTCCATTTAATAATGCCGTGTTAATATTTATTCTTTTAAGTGACTTAGGTGCTTAGCTTCCTTCATTACTTCCTCCCTCTCGTTCCATCTGTATTAAACCACTTTAGTGAAAGATGATTTCATCATGTCATGAACTGGACAAAGTTTAATTCCCTTGTTTGAAATATTGTTTTCTTCACAGATACTTCATGTGCGTTAAAGCTCTCGGAACACAATAGTAAGATGTGTTTTATACCTTAAAGATAAGAGGTATGTGCTAATTTTCTGAGAGCAAGCAACCTCTTCAAAATGTAACCTTGTCACGTTTCACACAGAGAATCACACAAGGTCATAAGGAGCGTATATGACAGTTACAAATATTACTAAACTAATTTGATACACCTATATGAAAATTACCAGAAACCTATTATTGTGTATAATCTTTTATTATACATGCGTATGTATCTTTTGTGTGGGACATTACAAGGTTGCTTTCAGCAGGAACTTGAACCCCGACCTCCTCACTACCATCAAACTGGCTACATATAGACGGTGGTGTGGAAAGGGTCTAGAAGGAACTGGTTGATTTTTGGTGAGACATTGCACCAATGAGATACTTTGCAGCTGCCAACCGGTTCAGTATATGAATGAAGATGTGTTTATTTTGCTTGGAATGAAGAGTGATACGTTAGAAAAGCATTAGTTATCTATTTTTATTAATAACAATCAAGCTAGAGACCCCTAGAATGTGATCTATATAACAGCTACTGGTTGCTGGGTTTCCCCTGTTGCCTAAACCTTCCCACCTGGCAATAGAGCCATTGACAAGTATTGGGAAGCCTTGGCTGATTTGATATGCGAGTTACAGGTTGTTTTCACAGACCCTTATCCTCGTTGTATGAGCTTAGCATTATATGACTTGGTACATATGAATTATCTGTACAAAGTACACGGTTTGAATTGTCTGTAGCCCGACACAAGATATCCACCTTGACAGAAGCGCCAAGCTAGGTCACCTGTGAAAGGGCTGTATTGCTTTGTGAGTTACAGGCAGCATTCGCTAGCCCTTATCCTCATGGAATGATGGTGAGAGATGAATGGTTTGATGAGTGATGGAATGATGGTGAGGTTGTGAATGTTACCGTGTTACCTTTTACCGTACCATTTTACCTTGTTACCTTTTACCTTACCGTTTTACCTTATTACCTTATACCTTGTTACCTTTTACCTTGTTATCTTACCGTTTTTTTTTATCGGGTTACCTCTTTACTCTAACCTTGGCCGTTTATAACAGCTACTGGGAAACCGACCTCGGCTGTTATGGGGTAATGTGCTCACCTTACGATCCAATGTTCATGGGTTAAAACCCAGCTGGGGTCGATGGACTTTTCTAGAACTATAGAAATCCGTTGCACAACTTCCTTTTGAGGGGAAGTAAAGCCATTGGTCTCATGTCGATTGTGAGAGGTAAAAGAATTCTGGAAGGTGAGGAGATTTGGCAACAGTTAACTGAGTGAAAGAGAAGGTAAAGTTTTTCTCCATAAGACCTGCAGTTCCCTCAGCTATGATATCAGATGTACCTCATTAGCATGTGATCCGGACATGGTGGGAAAACAAAAATTTCATTTATCGAATCATTGTTTATTTTCTTTTTTAGCACCACGTCTTACTACCCATTTGGGTTATACGCTTAAGTACTAATTACGCTAATGGTTTTAGTAATGAGGAAGGTTAATTTACTGGAAGTATACCCACATTTGGTTGGAAGGACAGAGGAAAACTATTTTGGAAAAACCACCCTCAGTAAACCCGACTGAGATTCGAACCTCTATCTCCCCGTCATCAGAAATCAAAAGATACGAGAGTAGCGCCTTAGACCATGCAGCCACTGAAGTGGTTTGTATGTAGTTACTGCTTGTGCTATTGGAGTCTGATTAAGAGAGAAAAAAAAAATTACTGGTACAAATTTACTTAAACAATGTTTGTATATTTATACACCAAGTCATGTGATCTGATATATTTTATTTAATGAAAAAAGATATTATTTTCTACTAGAATCAAACTATACTTCACTTTGTGTTTCCTGTCATATTTATTTTTGTTACAGCATCTTTATACCCCTCTAAGCTGTACGTTTATGCGCTAATAATTACGCTAGTGCGTTAGTGATGAGAAAGTTTGAATTTCTAACAAACAAACAAATTTGCATGGAGGGGAAAACATTTAGGGAAAACCTCCCTCAATACACCAAACCATGAGTTTAACCCATGTCTCCCCGTCATCGGCAGTTCTTACGCCATCAGAAAGGGCTCCAACCCCTTGCTTTCCCTTGATGGAATTTTGATGATTGTATAAGTCAGGTGCTTCCATAATTTTCAGGAGATCGATAGAAATAAAGGAAATTTAGCATGGTTATTTTGTAAAGTTTCCCCCAATAGTTTAATTCTTTTACGTGCACCGCGTCTAGTTAAACATTGGGATATACGCACTATTTAGAGATGAGAAGGGCATGACATATATTAAACGTACACACATTTGCGTCGTGAGTGGGGAAACTAATTTAGGAAATTCCCTTTTGTAGATATTTCCGGGATTCTAACCTTGAACTTTTCGACATCGGTAAGCCTGACGCTTCTGTCATCATTCTCCCTTGTAAGGGGTAGCTTAAGCCTGGTATGAACTTTATGTAAATAGTCAAATGCTAGTCAATTATGTCCCGCCATAAAATATTTTCACAACAATTACCAGTTCACTGGTGGCTGTTAAAGTGTTACCGTTAGTTTCACGGTATTAGGGCATCCTACTTTCAGGTGTGTTTACATGAATTGCGTCTTATCCCAAGTCCAGGCAATCCACATACTTATAATAATTAGGTAGGGAGGAGGAAGGTAGAATTAAAAGGAAATACAACCACACTTTATTAAATAAATCATGTAACACCATTAAAAAGAAAACTTCAGTAGACCCAACCGGAACTATAAACAGCCCTCCTTTATATCATCGAAACATAACCAGGTGAGGTTGACACCTTAATCCACATGCTCTTTTATGTTACTATCCCTGTAAATAATTGTAGCTTGTGAGTACTTGTTTGTAAAAACTCATATAAAACAACAAATCAGATTCCAGAACGAAACATTAACCATGTATCTTTCCTGTCACCAGATATTCACAATGTGTACGACTCGTTGGAGCGGTCCGCGTCTTGTCATCGACACGGACGTTGGGACGGACGATGCCTTGGCTCTGATCCTGTGCATCGCGGCGGAGAGGAGAGGAGACGCCGAGATACTGGGCGTCACTTGCGTGCACGGCAACACGGACCTCCCTAACGTCTGCGTCAACACCTTGAAGATGCTACACACCTTGCGACGCCTGGACGTGAGTACAACGTGCTACGTACTCACATGTAAGGGGGTTGGAACACTTGTAGTACTAAAAAACACCAATGGCACCCTCTCTGATTAGAACCCTAATCTTCCCAGTGAGTCAGGAGAGGAAAGCAACCAACTATCACACTCTTATCGAGCCTGCTTTAATAACTCTTTGAAAAGTAAATATTCTACCCGACGTTGAATCGAATCCAAGTAAATTTTAAGACAATCTTAAGCTTAGCAATGAACCCATTTGGTATGATATTTTATTTATGTTTATATTTAAATACCATAGGCCTATTAGGAAACTTTTTGAAGCAAGCAATAGTATAATTTTTATTAAATAGTTTGTATGTAATTGATTCAGGAATTTATTTATTTTGAAAAATTGAAATAAAGTGACCCCTATATATTTTACTATATTGTCAAAAGTTTCTAAAACGTACGTCTTTTGACACGCTTTTAATTTTAAAAAGAATTACACTATTTAATTTGGTGGTCACGTGGTCTAAGTCATTAGTATCACTGAATTTACTATAAGGGGGAGATTGGGGTTCAAGGGCCTGTATTCATTAACGAGAGCAAATAGTTGCGCCGACGCAAGTTTGAAAGATGTGCCCAAATCCCTATCCACTAAAAGAAGCAGGCGCAATTTGAGAGCAGCAGCAGCCTAGGCTACTTACTGCGAGAGTAGCGTCTTAAGCCACGTGGCCACTTAACTGTCATTTAGACTATTAAAAGCTCAATGTTAGAGATAAAGAAATATTATAGACATAATAAATTAAAGTCGTTTAAAACAGCGAATGGTATATATTTGGTTTATTTTTAGTTAATCTTGATAAGAACAAGTAAATTGTAAACCCTTTTAAAATACATAAATTGTCTTAAAGTAGAGCTTAGTCATAAATTTTCTGTCCAGAAATGACTGAAATAAATTTTAGTAAAATTTTTCAAAAGAAAAGTTTTTTTTTATTGTAACACTCTGTGGAAGGCCTGGGGCATTAACCCTTGTTGCCCTTCCTTTAATTCTCGCCTGGGTGTAGGGGCCAGCTTAACGTTTTAGTAGTAGTCATCACGAAAGATTACCCGCGTGTCCTCTTATCTGGTAGATTTCGTCAACAGACCTGTTGGCAGGACGGACACGTCCAGCGTAATGTTCGGTGCATTTTCTAAATCTCTTTTAAAGAGGAGCGAATTCTAGATACTTTGGTGTGGACAGAGAAGAGCTACTTTGATGCGGGTCACTAGGAAACATTGTATAAACATTTAAATAGGGATATAGCCTTCAAGTCCTCCAATCCTCCAAGATATTAGAGAATTCGAGAAAATATCGGATTCGATGCCAAAAATTATAAAAATATAAGTTATTTTCTCCAGATTTTGGGCTATAATTTTTTTTAGAACTTTTGTATAGATTATTAGGAGTTATCCCATCATAATAATACAACAAACGACCTAGACCTTTAATTTACCATTTTACTGAAATCATTATTTATGTATTATAATTATTATAGTTATAATATAATACCAGATAATATTATAAAACAAAATCTGCTAACATTAATTTTATTTACTGTATTTATTATTTACTGCAACTTAGGAATTAATATAGTCGAGTAAATCTTTTATCTATACAATTTTTTTTTTAATTCGGGATTCATAAAATAGTGTGTTTGAATCATTATTATCACCAAGAATAGATTGTTCGTACAATTTGACTTTATTAATCTAGTTTAGTGAGTGTTTGTCCAGGAATTGTTGTTAGAATATGTACATAAGCACAAACACTAAATAAATTATATATTTATAGTTGTGTTTGTCCAGGGATTGGTGTTTGAATAGGTACATAAGAGCAAGTACCAAGTAAATTAAGTATGTATGATTGTGTTTGTCCAGTAATTGGTTAGAATACTTACTCTCCCCATAAACATACACTGAAATCACACTATAAAGTGTCCCACTAATTGTTGAGCCTTGCTACTCTAGTGACAAGGGCTGACTGCAAACAAGCACGTGAGGGGGAGGGGGGGGGACGTTACCCTTACAGTTATAACAGGACACTACTCCCTCCTCTAGTGTTCGTCAAGACAAAGGGTTGGTGGCACATTCCAGTAGTCAGGTAGTGTGAGGCCCTTATAGTTATAACGGGACACTACTCCCTCCTCTAGTGTTCGTCAAGACAAAGGGTTGGTGGCACATTCCAGTAGTCAGGTAGTGTGAGGCCCTTACAGTTATAAAGGGACAATAGTATCCCCTCCTTCCTCTAGTGTTCGTTAAGACAAAAGGGTCGGTGGCACATTCCAGCAGTCAGGTAATATGAGGCCCTTACAGTTATAACGGGACACTACTCCCTCCTCTAGTGTTCGTCAAGACAAAGTGTTGGTGGCACATTCCAGTAGTCAGGTAGTGTGAGGCCCTTACAGTTATAACGGGACAATAGTATCCCCTCCTTCCTCTAGTGTTCGTCAAGACAAAAGGGTTGGTGGCACATTCCAGCATGTTACCACCCGCTCTACTATCGCTTTTCTATGACCATGGATAGACAAAAATGTGGGTGGGTGGAAACTAAGGAACATTCAAAACGGTAAAACATAGTATATATTTAAATGACAATATGAATGGTTTATTCAAAGGAAATAACAATAACAATAATTCACATGGCCTCAAAGGTTAAACGGAGGTATGTTGGAAATCCATTAATAATAACTTATTTAACATTTTCGCGGTAGGTTTACGAGTAAGTTAATAAACAATTAACATCTTCTAGAGTCAACTGGGCCAGCCTTGAAGATACAGAACAACTCATAATGTTGAATTCAGAACAAATTATTAAATATTATGTATCGAAACAGATATTTATGTGATGACAAAAATAAGAGCCTAATGGGCAACTTTAAATTGTTATAAAAGGTGTCTTATTCACTCCAGTGAATGCAGACATAGAAAGGTTAAATTAAAATGTTAGTATCACTCAGATATTGCTAACAACACGAGAGTTTGGCTTACAGACTTTAAGTCAAACTCCCGCGGGACTATTAGATGTCGACCCAAAAAGAAGACGTAAACAAGATACCTACTTGTTAACAATTAGTCATACAATACTCGAAGCAATACATAGTTGTGAAACCAGTCATTTCTAGCAAAAGATTAGGAAAAATATAGAAGTCAATTAAGTTATATTATATTAAATTTATCAATCAGCAAAAGTTACGTTACTTTTATATATATATGTATATATATATGTGTGTGTGTGTGTGTGTCACATTATAATCAACAACAAAAAAAACAGTAACCAAAGGGTGAAAATACCTTTGCTGATAACCACAATGTCAAAACAATTTACATTTAATACGTCAGACCACAAATTAATTAATAATTGTGGTTATCTAAAATTTAAAGTGACATGACAGACGCTAGCGCCCAAGTGGTGACCGAGAATAATGAGTGTTTCATATCAAAATTTACTTCAAATCAATAAACATTGAAGCTATCAAAAATTACGCCTATTCTGGCTAATACTAAATATTACATTAATTTAGAAATCAAATATGAACACGCCATTGTTTATGCCCGTAGAATATTAAGTAGAACAGTTTATCCTGATTTTTTCCAAGTGCAGGACAGCACTTCTCCTGAAGCATTGAGATCAAATAGCCGATTTTGTATACAGACACGTTGATATATATATATATATATATATATATATATATATATATATATATAGAGAGAGAGAGAGAGAGAGAGAGAGAGAGAGACTCGTTGCTAAGGAAGGATGGTGGGGAATTTGAACACTTGGTCCGTGACGTCACTTCGGCCATCATGAAGCTAGCATGAAATCACGTAGACCATCAACCAGCTCGTGGAATTGGGTTACGCAGGGATAATCACGTACCCCCGTTTCTTACAGCGACCCTTTATACCTCTTCAATCGAGACGTCTTCAGTCACACAATGTTTTGGTGGTAGAGCTCGTATCGTCCACCAGAGGACAGGATAGTCGCCATCCACTGCTCAAGGGAAATCTCGGCCGGCCCATTATTGTTTAACTTCAACCAGGATGGTCAGAACATCAGCTGCGGGCTCACCATATCTCGCTCGGTCCACTCGTCAAACTAGGACATGACGTGTGTAGGCCCGACTTAGAAGTTGTTCTAGCCAGAAGATACAAATGGTAAGTTTATGAACGGTTTTAGAATGCAGGGAATTTATTCTTGTTTTATATGGTTTAATATTGTTCTTGATGCAGATCGAAACTACCGTGAACTACAATTATTAGTCTATGAGTGGGTAGTATGAATCCAATAGAGAGTTTATGGGTGGAGGTTAACATGGGGGTGGGTAGTATATTGTAACCCAATGTTACAAGCAGTTATGTAGTGTGAGGCCCTTACATTTATAACGGGTCACTACTTCCTCCTCTACTGTTATCCAAGACAAAGGGGTTGGTGGCACATTCCAGCAGTCAGTTAGTGTGGGCACTGGAGCGGTGACAAGGTTGGCACTGTATCTCTTGTTCGTGAATGTAGAATAAAGTAATGTTGCACTACAGCTCCCGGTATACCGAGGCGCCTCGGAGTCCATTGTGCGGACTTTCAAGAGAGCACCAGAGATCCACGGGAGCGATGGCTTCGGAGATTTCGATTACCCGGATACTCCTGATGTCGCGTCTCATCTGCAACAGGAGCACGCCGTCAATTTCTTGACGAGGATCACCAGAGAGAACCCAGGTAGAGAGGTGGTCCCATCCCGATCAGCATGGTGGTCCTACTACCCGTCCAGGATATCTTAATTTATTTACAATATTGGGGAATCGGTAATTAAGGTAGACTTTAGAAGGCACAAACGAGTATTTTCATAAAGGGAGAGTAGGAAATCATTGAATTAGAAAAACATTAGTACAGCTGACTGGGATTCACAACCTTACCTTCATGTCACCGGGAAATCAGACGAGACAAACGGCTTTGTCCTTGTGCCTTCTGATATGACTAGTAGGTGTTAAATACAATAGATTATATAAATAATAAAAAAATTGAGCAAATACATACACCCGATACTACAGTCCAATTATCATAGGAAGAACATTATCTAACAACTAGAATAATAACCATATATTTACTTTCACGTAGCTATACGTCAAGCCATGTGATATATAAACTGTAACTTTCAGGGCATATCAAGGAGTTCGAGGGCCCGGAGCCACTTTTCAATTTTTTTTTATTTAAAAAAAATATGAACAGCACTTCAAATTTAAAACCATGTGAACAATCATACGCCCATTATTTAATAAGTAATCACACCGAAAATAAACAGTATATTGAAAGTTCAGTTTATATATATATATATATATATATATATACTTTTACATTTTTTTACATGATGATGATAATGATAATAATAATAATAATAATAATAATAATAATAATAATAATAATAATAATATAAACATCACTTGCCAAATCATAAAATATATTTACAATGTTTTCAACGGTTCTACAACAGGGGTTTCCAGCTTGTAAGGGCTCAAGGGCCACATTGGAAATCTTAGGCATGAATGTGGGCCGCACTTTAATAATAGGCCAATTTTCATAAAATTCTGCAAATAAAACAGAGTTACCAGTATGAAATAATATGTATAGTTTAATTGAAACAAAGGTTTAATCATTTTAATTGCTTAAAATACTATTTTACACTTGCATAAAAGAGTGAAATTGAAAATAAACAAAAACTATTATACCCAAAAAAATTGAATTTTGAATAAGAGCACTCAACAATGTCAGTTTATTTGACTTAATATTTTACAAATGGCAAAAAGAAAAAAAAAACCTAAAGACAAACTGAAATTAATAATTTAGTGAAAATTAAACATAAAAAAGGAAAATTTAGTGGGATTACTGTGGTCGATAAGCTGCATTTACCGATGAACCAATGTCCATCTCCATCTCTGTTGTTGCTAATCTCAAAAGATGCAGCAAGGAAGAATCTGTAAGTCGACTTCTGTGCTGAGTTTTAATGAATTTTATAGAATAAACACATTTTCACATATGTACGCGCTCTCAAACATTGAAGTAATTTTTAGTCAAATTGTCTTAAGTTTGGGTATTTTCCGCTGGATATAAGTTTAAAAAAATGTGATTCCTGTTCTTGTCTGGTCTGTAAGAAAGTATTGGCCTGTAGATCACACAGCTAAAGTTGTATGTGTGGTTCTTGTTCTTCGATTATAGCACCAAGAAGATTCATGTAAGGCTGTACACTGATTTTCAATTTTTCAGTTTCCTTGAATCGTGTGTTGAATTCTTCAATGATCTCTTGAATGTGTGAATTGTAATATGAAAAATCTATAGTTTCCTGGTCTTTCTCTGCCGCTAATTATTGTAGACTGCAAAATAAATGTGTCAATTCATTGTTTTCCAGAGACCGTTTGAAATTTTTTAACAATCATTTCAAAATCCACTTACAATTCCCACCATATCTGATACCACCTGGTTTCTTCCTTAAATACTCGGGTTTAAGGTGTTAAGGTGGTTTGTCATGTCTCTTAGGAAAGCTAACTGCTTTACAAATTCTGGGCTTTTGAATTTCTTCTTATAGTTTTGTGGTATCAGACGAGACAAACTTACTGAGGAATTCAGGGATTTCCTTGCAAAGAGCAAAAAAAAAAAAACCTTTCGAAGAACTTTCCTACACTAAGCCATCTTGCATGGTTGTACACCTNAAAAAAAAAAAAACCTTTCGAAGAACTTTCCTACACTAAGCCATCTTGCATGGTTGTACACCTGCAGGTCTCCATATTCTGCCTCAATTTTCAGCAAAAACTGCTTTAGTTGTATATGAAAAAGAGATCGATTTCCACTTCTTAACATATTAATAATTGTGACCACAATTTAAAAACTTGAGTATTTTTCATTGATTTCCCACATAACGCTTCCTGGCTGATGATACAGTGGATCATAGAACACGCTAGGCTATTTTTTTTTTTTTTTTAGCAATCCCGTCAGAGCTGCCTTCTCCCCGTTCATTGCTGGTGCTCCGTCTGTCACGATGGATGAACATTTACTGAAGCCTCTAACTTCGTCAACAGTTTTTTTTTTAACAGCATCATAAATGTCCCTCCCTTTTGTTGTTCCTTGAAGAGAGCAGACATCAAATAGCTCCTCTTTACTGCCGTAGTGTGATTGGTGAGTGCTTTCATCAAGGCCTTCATCAAGGCATAGCGAGAAATGCGTCCTTTCTCTAACCAATCTAATCATATATTTTTCTACTTGTTCTCCCATATCAATGACTCTTCCCTGTACAGTTTGGTTGGAAAACGGCACTGATTCAAATTTCTCAGACATTTTAGCATCTCCGAAAGCCTTTGCCATGGAATTTCTTTTGAAGGCTGCAACCAGTGTGTCAAGCTTCTTCGTTATATGTTGCATACTTGGTCTCGTGCATTGTTGAGTAATGTCGTTTAACATTGTACTCCTTCAGTACAGACACAATTTGCATGCATACCAAATGCTAAAGCTTACCACTGTTGTTAGTAATTAAATAGTCATTCTCCCAGCTTTCCTCGTAAATTCTCTTTTACTTTTCAATTTTGCGTTTCTTTGAGTTACCGCTCTTTTGTTACTCACGTAAAAGACGCAAGCAACGGCACACTTCACACTCAACACAAACCAAAGACTTCAGTATGGACACTAACTTGTGAAACGTCCCTACACGTGAAGCAAGCACGACTGAGCGTGAGTGGAGAGAGGAGGAGTAGCCAACAAGCCTTGCCGGGCGAATCTATTGTTACGTGAGTGAAGGGGATAGAGGTCAGTGGAGGAAGAATCCAACTACTCTTACCAGGTCTTGCCTGGACTGTGGGATACGGCGCGTTGCATATAGAACGGCTGACTATTAATCCTTTATCGACTTCGTTTTATCATTTTTGCTGTATGGAAATTAATAAATTTTACGGAAAAGCTATGAAATAGATTTCGTAACTTTTCTTGAGATTAAAAAATAAAATATTTCGTGGGCCACCAGTTGGAAAACCTTGTTTTACAATATTAAAATTTTCGCATTTCCATTGTTGTTAACACAGCTCGCAAAGGGACTTCCTCCCCCACNNCCCCCCCCCCACCTTTTTTTTGTGACACAACTCGATCAAAAGACAGGCATCGTGTTATGTCACTTTCCATTGATAAAATAACTAAAACTAGCTTATTTTCACCCAACACAGAACTGAGTCTATTATTCAAATAGGTTATCAGTCACGGAGTGGTGGGGGAAGTTAGCAGCCCAGTGCTAACTAACGCCAGCCATTCTCATCCTATAGCGTGCGTTCCCCTTTCTAAGCCCAACATTTCTCTCTCCAAGTGTCACTCACTACCTTCCGGCAGTCTTATATTTTGTTAGTTTCAAATATTTTAATTAGATAATTGAAGCAGTAAAACATTCCATATGTTTGTATTTTTTAAAAGGATTTTCCTAGAAAAAAAGATTGGGAATCGTAAACGTGTCTAATAAACGCCAAATTGGACGTTTGACACGCACGGCGTGGGACATTAGGTTGCAAACACCCCATAGTGTGTTTGAATTTTATACTGAGAATCATTGATTACTAACGACGTTGTATTCCTGTGACGTAACGTCAAGTCAAGGTAGGACTGGCCATGTTAATGTATTTATGTTTTATTTATATTTGAAAGTTTAATTTAATATCGACACACAATAATTAAATCAATATTAAAATAGTATTTTTGGAACCTATATTTTTAACCGTCTACAACTTAGGCTGTTCAACTTATTTATGGAAATAGCCAATAGGAATCTTCCTATAAGGATGTAGATTATTAAAGTGCCCAGAAGCATATGGCAACATAATCTAAAATAGGAAACAAGTAAAAGCATATATTAAAATACAAATAAATGCTGTACAGGCGCAAATAGTAGAACGAGTGTTTATATTATTTTTAGCGGAAGAGGGAAAATGTTAACATAAGATAAATAAGAAGCTTCACTGGACTAAACGATTATTTTATTCCCATCTTTTCTATTTCATGCGTTGGCGTCTAAGTGTGATAACGCATAAAAGGTTTGAGTGTATCAAGCTCAGATGCAACCCGCTTCGCAAAATAGCTTTGAAATCACCAAGTAGGCAATGTCCTCGCGTTGGGCCAGTAAGTAAGTGAAAGTTAAAACGAATTAAAAGAAACCATCCGCATTTGTTCGCTTCTTGATATATGTGCCAGGCTCATCTGGTCTGTTTTGCTGGTGACAGGAGGGTTAGGGTTCAACTCCTGACCAGCTGTATTAAAGGGGTTTATCTTGAAGGTTTACTCAGCTACCTCTGTACGCAAATGCGGGAACATTGTATCTAAATCCTACATTCTTCATCACTAGTGCAGTTAAAATAAGTGCACCCCAGACGGGTATTAAGACACGGTGGTAAAACCAACAAGAAATCCAAAGTGTATAAAGTGATTGTAGTTTTACCAGGACTATTTCTAAATAATGAATCATATAAATGTGTTTGCTAAGTGATGAATATTATTTTTCAGGGGAATTAACAGTCCTGAGCTTAGGGCCTATGACGAACATTGCTCTGGCTATCAGGATGGACCCTAACTTCTGTAATAACGTAAAACATATCATAATCATGGGTGGAAACTCGGAAGGTAGAGTATAACACTGTTTATTTACACACTAAACTGTAGAAGACTGGTTATGTGGCCCTCTTTAGTCCTATGGCGGCGGAAACAAGGAGTTAGTTGGGGCATCCCCTCCCCCCTTGCGGTATATCTTCTCTAAATACACCACTTCCTCTGGATTTGTTTCACTTCCCTCCCCTCAATAATCTCTTAAATAAATCCGAAACAAGGTGTTGCATCAAAATAAAGAAATGCACAAAGATAAACTTGTTAAACCAGTTGTGCTAAGAAAAGGAAGATAACATATATGTATTTGTATTAAACATTCACCTTTGATTAATTATTTATCTATATTTCAAAATGTCTTCCCCACTAATTCTAACCTCCTTCACTTTCCATGTCCCTTAATTTTTGTGTACGTCGGGAATAGCCTGGACTTGCAGTAGCAAACACAAAAAGCCAAATTAAGTTATTTTTTAAAAACTCTTCAAATATATTTTAGAAATACTTTCGTTTAAAATAATAATCATGGTAGAATCTTCAAACCCTCCTCTAGATGAGGAAATACTTGTTGGTTGTATTCATTAATTTTCCCTCTTACCCCTTTTTACCTAGTATACAAGTTTCCGCTACCTGTATTAATCACATTTGACTGCCAAATTATTTTATCTTATATGTATTGATAATATCAATCATAATTAATTACGAAAACATTGCCCCTATGTCTGGGAAGTAAGATTTTGAGGCGTATGACAAGATTGTGCATGACTGCGCTTAACCTACCACTTCCTTAAAATTGCAATGTGTCATTACAGACCATTTTATTACTAGGAAAAACATTTTTAGAGTTATAAAACAATTTCAATATATTTATACGTAAAGTCATGTGATCTGCAACTGTCACTTTTCATAGCTAGTATAAATAACAATATAATATAATATTAAAACAACGTAAAATAGCATCAATGTAGAAAGCATATATATATGTAATTTCAAGAAGTGTCTTTAAACCAGAATCCTACTTTTAGTGCACAAGTTATGTGTGTGAAGGTATCGGCAATGTGACGGCAGGAGCAGAGTTCAACTTCTATTGTGATCCTGAAGCTGCCCACATCTGTCTCCATAACATGAAATGTCCCATCACCATATTCCCTTGGGAGACCGCCTTTAACCACTGCAGACTGTCTTACGTGAGTCATCATAGCCACATTAATCATCAGATACACATTTTCTTGAAAGTTTTGTCTTTACCATATTCAAGGTGGTGAGTGATATGATCACTACAGTATAGATCTCAGGGTACAAGGTTTGATTCGTGACAAGGTTATCAATTTATCATCATAAAATTAAGTTTGTTCATTCTCACTAAATGGTAAATCAATGGATTAGGGAGCGTATAACCCAAACGGTTATTAAGATGCGGTACAAAAAATAAAAAAAATAGTATAAGGTGTTATTGTTATATTTGGCATGGAACTATCTAGGATTACTCGTAATTGGCACTAATACCAAGCATACCAACTGATACTATAACCTCAGCCACACATTATGATCAGAGATGAACTTTTATCATCTTATATTCAGGGTACGAGTACAATGTACAGTGTACACCCTAGTTGGCTCCTAGTCCGCAATAGTAATACTACGAAACATCATCGAGGAGGTTGAAACATTTCCTTATTTGAAATAACTAGCTTACATTGTGTGGTCATATAAGTTTACGACAATCTGCTTTGAGACCTGAATAGTAAGACCACAAAATGTTATTGAGAGGGTGAGCAATTTTTTAAAAAATATCTATTTTATTGTAAAGCTAATGTGAAAAAGAGAAGGTAATGTGTTAGTGATATCAACCAGAAACAATATGGACTTGGAGAATTTATGCGCGGAATTAAAAGAAAATTAAGATAAATTCATTGCATAATTAAGAGTAGCCATAAAACTTATCTATGTAATTAGCCCATCAACTATTTGTGTTGCTTTGAGTTGCTGAACGTATATTCTACAATTCTACACTCCTACAAGTTATTTCCTACACATACACACACACAAACAGAGCATTGATCAATTCCTATATATCTTAGTTCTACGACGTATTACATGATTAAACAACGCAGATCTGAGACTGTATCTTTATAAGTTAAAATACATGGTCATTACGTGTTTCCCAGTATATTTGTCTCCATTTGTCGCGTCTCTTACAGTATGGCTGACCCTAGAGTTTAGTATCGTATTCAACAAAAAATCTCAAGAATGTGAATAAAAAGCTGCAAGTATAAAATTTTCCATTCCAAATACCAACGCAAGCTTAGGAGTAAAATTAAACCTTCCATGGTGTTGTCATGGTCTAGTTCCTTTTTGCAATAGTCTTCAAACGTACAGTAACCCCATGGCTTCTTTGGTGCTGAGTGACAGCTCACAGCTGACTTAAAACAGTCAAAATTTAGGTATATATGTATATATATATATATATATAAATTTTGACCGTTAGAAGTGACAGCTGCTAAACACATGTTTTTTCAGATCATATGGTTCGGCGTAGGGATACATCTTTTCAAAGCTTTTAGCTGTCAGTCAGCACTAAAGAAGCCGTGGGGCTACTGTACCTTTAAACACTAGAAACCTGCAGCGAGTATAATAATTCATTATTTCCTAACATCCAAATTGTTTATAGAACCTATTTTTGGCTTGTAACTTTTCATAAAATAGGGTTTTACATGTTATAAATAAATCACGTCTCTCATAAATAAACATAACTCTCTGTACGAAACAATATACACAGAAGACTCAAGAGCAGTCAATCTGACTAATCTATGTTCAGGAATTCTAAGTGCAGGATGACATATTTAAAAAGAAGTCTGCATAGTGCTAAACAGAGAATAGCAACACTATTAGGAATGTAATATTACATTTGTCACATATATTTACTTCATATAGCATTGGCTCAGTGTTGTGAAGCAATGAGATGGGAATAGCAAGCTAATTCTTAGAAGCAAGGTGATAAGCAGCTTATTCTATTATTATCTCAGAGATGATGAGCTGCATCCTGCGAACAAATTCCTGCTTGATAATGTTATTTTGAAGTTCACACAACTGTACCTAAAAAAGGGTGGGGCAATTTTTATCTATAATTATTTTCTTTACATTATTGAAGCTGGCACAAAGACTGAAATCAGAGGAAACGAACATTGTAGGCACAAGGAACCGCACCACGAGAGAGATCCCAGAGGCTTTGAAGACATCTAAAACTCCGTTGTACGATACAACCGTCCTCAAGGTTCAAGACAACTTTACATTGACTGAGTAGCATGGAAAAAAACATATAAAAGAAAGTTCTGCTATTGAAAACGCTCCACCCAGGTCATTAAATACGTCTGAATAAGGAGTAGTTACCAGAAACAATATAGTTTTATAGATTTACAATGGCGTTAACATAGTCATTTCATAAGTACTCTGTAAGGTCTGCTTCTCAGAGATGGCCAGTGCATGTTTTCCACAACATTATTGACCTAGCAATGCGTGGGTAATTTACAAGGCAATCATAAGTCACATTTTAGAAAACATTCTAAAGATAGTTGAAAGTAAGGAATGGTTATAATTAAAAGTTAAGACTTATATAGATTGCTCTAGAAATATATATAAAGAATTTAATTTAATAAATTAAACCATTACTAAGTTTGTAGATCTATTAAGTGAAATTACAAGTTAAAAAGTATGGTTAGGATTTACTTCTGGTAAAAAACATATTTTCAGATAAGAATATTATACATAAAATGAATCATACATCATCAAATGGGCTAAACACAAGTTGTTGAAAAGTATAAATAAATGTATTATATGTTTAAAAAAAGTTTAAAAAAATTACATATGTACAATAAAGTAAAAACAAAACTATGTTTTAGGTTCAGATATGTTATGAAGTAAAAAGTATAAATTTGAATTAAGAGGTTATCATTTGCCGAACTAATTTAAATGAAATGATGGAATGTTGTTATTACAAAGACTTGGAGAAATACAAAATGGTATGAACAAAACAAAGTTTTAATTCCAAATATGTTGAGATATAGAAATTATAAAATTAGAAGTGATGTGGAATAACCTAAGTCTTGTCTGTTTTCTTGTCCCATTACTCATTTGTCATAACAAGCAATGAAAAGATGCTAGATTTCTTCATTCCGACATGTTTCGATACCTATGGTACCATACGCATGCAAACTGCAAACGAAATTAAAGAAGCATGAAGCTAAATTGAAATTTAAGGTTATACAATATGTTTTGAGTAATTCGGTACTTATGGTACCATACTCATGGAAACTGCAAACGAAATTAAAGCTTCTTTATTTCATTTGCAGTTATATTGCATATATATTATATTCCAATATATAGAGAGATTACAATATATATATTTATAGGGAATCCAATATAACATTGTATAAATGCATGTTAATTAAAATAAATCATGAGCCGTCATCCGAAAGTATGCTACAACGTCTTAAATCATATATTCAAAAATTGTTGGTTATTGCATCTTGTTTATGAGAAATGGAATATGACCGCTGATGGGCTTTCTAGGTAGCCTATACGCGTGTGCTTGGGCCTCCTAATGTTGATATAACTGAGGATCTTCAAAAGATTGTTTGACATTGACCTATAGCTATCAATCAAGCTACACAATAAAATGTGTTGTATGCATTTTTTTGATACTAACAAATTAAAAGTCTTCATAAAGACAGTTGTCAATATTTTATCAGATAAAAAGTATGTAACGTAGCATTGCTCAGCTCTCCCATTGTTTTTCCACCCTTCAACACACACACACAATAATTAATATTCCTCTTCTCCCTTCTCATTTAAACTTACATATTGTGTCTAACCTGATGTTATGTGATTCTTTCAGGAATGGCGGATAAACATATTGGGAGGAATAAAGAGCCCTCAAGCCGAATTAATGACCAAGATAGAAAGGCCCATGTTGGAACAGAAACGTTACGGTTTCTGGGCTAGGTGTGACCCTATAGCTGCCGCAATCGCTGTAAACCCTCAAATGGCCACCGTGGTCTCGGAGCGTTACGCGACAGTAGAACTTCACGGGTCAGCCACGAGAGGCGCTTTGGTAATCGACCATTTGAACAAGATGGACCGCGAGCCTAATGTTACTATTGTGACACGAGTTGACGTAGAATTGTACAAGAGTATGTTGCTAGAAGCATTTGTTTTCGACTTTTCTAAAAAATGATTTAAAATATGTATTCTATTTGAGTTGCAGATAAAAATGTTCAACGTTTGTAATGATATGAAATTATACATATCAATAATGTATTATTTAAATCTATATTCAAAATTACTATATTTAATAGTCGAGAAGGTAGTAAGTTTTATTTGTGTAGAACTGTCGAGTTGTAAGGTGTGGTGAAATCCTTCTACGTCTCTATTTAAAAATACAACGCACTTTCCGTGGAAAGAGACGCACCTGGATGACCTCACCCCTTTTCTTCTAGGAAGCTTCGAGAAGGAAATGTCGCTTGATATACCCCTTGAAATGCGCACATCT
>CABFVZ010001814.1:0-16048 GCA_902151445.1 Timema monikensis | reverse complement strand
TATATTCAAAATTACTATATTTAATATTCGAGCGGGCTGTAAGATTTATTTGTGTAGAACTGTCGAGTTGTAAGGTGTGGTGAAATCCTTCTACGTCTCTATTTAAAAATACAACGCACTTTCCGTGGAAAGAGACGCACCTGGATGACCTCACCCCTTTTCTTCTAGGAAGCTTCGAGAAGGAAATGTCGCTTGATATACCCCTTGAAATGCGCACATCTCCTCACTGTTGGTGATCCTTCCTTCTCGACAAGAACACGTATAGCTAAGATTCATTTAACGCAATAGTCGGGCTTTTATCAAAATATAAAATGCGTGTGATATCTAGCTAAAAATAAACAGTTTATTCATTTAAAATTAAAATAAAAGACTATAAAAAAACACCAGAACTTTTAATTTATAAAATAATATAATTAATTATTAAAATAATATCACCCTTACGATGGCGTATAGACATTTCTTATCAGGCTAGCGTTTTAATTATTACACGTTCAAACATACGAAGGACCTTTCACTTTCATCTTAATATTGAGTCTTAGTATGTTAGTTAATTCAGAAGGTATTTTAAAAGCCTAAAGGATATACTTGAAAAATATGTACGTCAATGTTTTTTTGATAGAAATGTGACACCGTGCCATTTACTGTTTATAACTATTATTTTAAAATAATGTAATTTGTATGATTACTACAATTTATAATTTATAATTGTATTTTGGATAATAATTCTTATTACGAGTATTATTGGTATATAAATTATATAATATATTATTGTATGTTGTATACTATTTTATTATTATTGTAATTTATATATTATGTTATTATTGTAATTTATATAATATTTTTTATTGAAATGTATGTAACCATAATTTTAATTCATACAATAACAAAATCATTATTTGTATTAATTGTTTTACCACTTAAAAGTATATTAAAGTTCTATTTAATGTTACATGTATTTGATTTCGTCTAGTTGAGCTATTATTAAAAGTCATAATATATTTCATTTGAGCTGCCAATAATGTATTTTCCAATACAAATGATCCCATCTTATGTCGGGATCACAATCAACGTATCATGAATTAAAGTCACCACGATGCACCTAACTTAACGCTAACGTGATGGTCACTTAATACATAGGCACCTACTTTAAAGGGCCAGAGCTTATTAGGGCCCCATAAAAGAATTGTGTGGAGCCTGCTCCCTCTCCCCCCTCTAAATTGAGGGATTATAATTACAGAAACACCGTATTAAATTAAGAGAGTAAGAAAACAAATAAATAAAATAGATTATTTCTACAAAACCCAAACAAAATTCGATTGAGGATGAAAAAGTTTACTTTTAAAATAACCCGCTAAAGAGAAGTACAATAAATCACCAGGAGGAGCGCTAGTAGACAGATTAAATTTAGGTTAGAATAAATAGAAGCTTATAAATTAGCAACTATTGAGAAGTGAAGTAAGAATATAAGTTGAATATAAATTGAATAAATTTAATTTTTCTGCCTTAACTTCACACTTTACTTAAACTCATAAGTTTATATTATATGTATTTTAATGTTTTATCTATATTTGTAACATATATTATTTTAATATGTTCTTAACTCTTTCATATTATAATGAAAATAATGTGCATTTCTCAAATTGTCAATCCATTCTAATTTGTTACTTAATCCGTTTTTTTATATCGTATATATTAGTCGATCTTTGGACTTTAACTCCAAATTTCAAAATCTTTTCCACTTTGAATTCTATTATTACATTTATACCCAGTGATGATGGAATCTCCAGCTAGTGGAGTGTGGTGAGCCCAAACTGATCAATACGTATGTTTGCACACGTAGCTTCAATTAGAGGGTACGACCATGATGGTAAATAGATGCCCTGGGATGGGGCGATTGTTCCCCATCACGGGCGCCAGACGTTCGGCCTTAATATGGCACACGGTGGTTTTCCGGCCTCTGATCCAGGCAAGAAATTTGGATATGCAGCAGATCGACGTCCTAGTCTGACGAGAGTATCCTATATGTATATAAACTCTCCTAAGTTACCCAATGATGACTCTTTCACTGATTAGTAGTTGTTTGGAGACCCAAAATCCTCGCTCCATGTTCTTTTACCATTGTTGTAAGATTTATATGCTTAGAAATCTGGTGTACCTTTCTCCTTAATATAGTAACAATGAAATCAAAGAGTGACTTATGTTAACAATGCCAAAAAAATAAGGCCTGGCTCAAGCCTCGGGAAAAAATTCGGGAAAATGGACGTATTCGAAACTCGGGTGGGAAATTATTTTTTCTCTGATTTCTCGGGAAAAATAATAGTTTTCACACGAATAAAAAGGATAAGTTTAAAAATTAAATATAAGCGTCTCAATACACAAAACATTCACTTTAACTCTTATAACAATGAATTTTTTTTTAATCTTAAGTAACTTAGTTCACCACGTATGACCCGAACAAGTAGTAAGAAGAGGTGCTAAAAAAAATAGTACAAAGTCATACTCATGGTTATGTAAGGTTGTTTGCACAAAGTAGGTCTAGGTGTATAATATTCCAGATATTACATGAACACTGTGCAGTTATTTAATACATAACATTAATAGCGTATATCTCAAGGGATAAAGCAAAAATCACTTAATAATATTAAGTATTTTCAATGCTGGTTATAAAGTAAATCCCGAATGTTTATTTACATATAACATGGCAGTCACTATTATTTTCATGATTGGGGATCAGTTGTCTTTAAATAGTGGTTCTTAAAGTGATAATAATAAAAACAATACTATCTCTACTCAGCCAAAATGTATCCTTTCCCGATTATTTTTTTAACCATTCTATCAAATTATACTTTTGTAAAACATGGAAAACATATTTATTTCGCTTTGTTTGGAGTTCATGTTTTAGAAACAAGGCTGTTGAAAATCAAGTTGCCAACCATGTAAAACATAATTTCAAATTAATTTTATAAACTATTACGATATAAAATCCTTTTTTTGACACCTTATTTTGTAAAATGGAAAATTGATTTCGAAATGTGAATTCAAACGATAGTTTGTTTCACTGTATTAAATCGGTTGTTTTATTTAATTAAGTCTATGTATGAAGAGATTATTTGGTTTTATTCTACAACAAGAATAAGAAAACATTCAACGCGAGTGCAAACAAGTCTAATATTTTTAAAAGAAAGAAGATAAAGTGTCTGAGAAATGTATAAATTGTGTCAAAATTTTAAAAACTAATCATAGTATTACTTCAGGGTTGTGAGGCACCTTTCTCAACACCCAACACTAGTTAAAAAGTTATTTTATTTTTACCATTGTATTTTTTTTAGTTTAAATAAATGTGAAAGGTAATAATTTGATTAATATTAAATATTTGAAAAATAATTAAAAACCTTAATTAAAAAAACAGTTTTTAAATATTTCCCGTTTTGTTGCCGCTGGAAATTGTTATTTCCCGCTATAAAATATCGCGAAGTCAAAATATCATTCCCGCATAGGCTTACAAAAAAGGTATACCTCTCAATCCAAGTTTCATGGTGCAACCTGAAGATGAAAAAACTGAGTTTTTCAGACATTCTCAAGAACATTGTCAATATATTGACATTGAATGATCAGCTTCCAAATCTGCTATAAAGAATACTAAGTACAATTTCTACCCAAATAAATGTAATCGTAAAGAAGATGGAACACCTATTCTGAGATCTAATGAAGCAGTCGTTCATTATTCATTCGACTTTGCTCAAACACTCATATTCTGCTGGAATAAAATATATCCAAGTTATTAGATTTCTTAATTCCAATTATAGCCGCATATTCCTTAAATTAAAAAATGACACCTGGATACCGAAATCGAATCCAACTATTTGTCTTAGAAGAATAACCCTGAGCATGGAACAATTCCTGGATAGCTCAGTGGTTATTGCATTTGCGTACTGAAACAAAGGCCCTGGGTTCAATTCCCTATGCCCAGCTTTCATTTTTAAAATTAAAAAAATGTAAATGTGGTTATAACCGTAAGTAGCAAATATTATAGCTTGGTTATTTAATCCATCGTGATATGCACATTTGTACAATTGTCATTATACTACTAATCGCAGCATAAAGCACTCGCGAGTTGAAGGTGGCTAATTTATCTGATCGCTCGTGATCTTAAATCGATCACATATATGTAGCTGACTATCTCCGCATCTTAATCACAAACTCTGCCTCAAAATGTGAGTGAAGAATGACTCTGGGCACGGGATGACTCCTGAATAGTCCAGTGTTTAGAGCATTGGTGTACCAAGCCAAAGGTCCTGCGCTCTATTTCCGTGTACAGGTGTAACTTTTCACTTTAAAGAATTTATAGTACATATTTCGTTTACTCCTTAAAATCAGGACCGATCTACCTTCTAGCTAGTTTTAAATGTTCTATTTTGTATTACTGTAATAATGATACGCCCAAAATTAAGCATTATTTCATAATAGAAGAAATATGTCAGAATACCTAGGGATATAATGCTATTGTTAGTTAATTTCATTATTTTAAAATTTCAACATTTATTAGAGATTTTTTTTGTAGTTCACCAATTTCAGTTTTGTTTTATAGCTTGGACACAAAAATTTATATAATAGTTTAGTACTTATGCTGGATTCCGCACAAAATTCTGAAGAGCGTGAGACCATATTCTCTGATTAAATGGTTGATTGATCTTGTATTGTAAGTTGTTCAATATCGTACAGCTTTAATCGCAGTTTTCTCAAAAGGAGGTTCTTATATATTTACTATTAAAAAAAAATCTTATCTCAGCAATTTTTTTAGTTAAAGAAATCCTAAAAACACAATTGAATTCATCACTAAATCCACTACAAGAATCAACTAATAGCTCAATTTTTGTCTTGGGGAAGATAAGGTCCCTTTTCTTGTGGCTCATTACATATGCTCTCGTTAACTTTGTTTTGTGTGACCTAGTGTATAATAGTGATGTTTATTTCAAAGAAGAATACAGTGATTGCTATATGTAAAAGTAGGTTATTCAAAAAAAACTTTAGTTACTTCACATAATAAGACGAAAATGGATAAATTTAGAGTAATAAAACTAATAAAAGACTTAATTGACGGTGAAGTGTCATCAGTGTGTCCAAAAACTGCTTTTTATATGTACAGGGTGAAACTCCTGCACGGACGTCAACAGAAAGTTGGTAGGCCTTTTATTCAACCACAAGATATTGAGTGACAGTAATATAGCGCTAGTAAAATAAATTTACAGCTTCATTGTTTCTATACTTTCTCATGGTTGGAATATTTAAAATATAATGGCTTAGCTTTCTGTGAGATTTGCAAATCCACATTCAATATAAAATACCTCATTTTTTCATCAAAATTAAAATTTACTTCATTGAATAAGGTTTCCAATATTGGAAAAAATGTCACATGTTGGACGTCCAAGGACTCGCAATTCATAACACACTGATGAGTCATCCAATTTTGTCAAGATTTGAGTCTGCGGTACGGTCAACTGTGCGCTTAAAGGGAAATCACTTCGCTTTCGGAATGTCGCAGAAATTATTGCTAGCTACGTTGTTTAAACTCCTTAAACATTTCATAACGCACTATTAAGCTTTCTGGGATGATACAAATTCAAAATAATAAAATTTGTGTGTGGCACAGACAAGGCTACAAAAAAGAATAAAGATTCCTCGCCGATTAGATTATTCAAGCAACCACAACCCCAAAGAAATTATACCATAACGTGTTCAATAAAGTCGTCGATATGATCGTACAGCACCCGATTCTAATCCAATATTATTGACACTTCGTGGTTAGTATAAAAAACTTTCTTACCTGCACAAGAACTGAATTTCAGAAGTTAAGTGAACATTTAAAGATTACATTGAGGGATAAATAGTGGTTTTATATTGAGATATATATATCGATATTTTGAAAACTAGAAAGGAAAGGGTTGGCAGCGTGGCACAAATTAAGGACATGGGTCAAGAGCTGATGAAGTGGGTTCCACTACTTCTGACGATCCCTGTGTCAAGTTACAGAGCAGAGAAATCATTTTCATACTTTAAAATACTGTAAACCTACCAGATAATAACAATGGTCTAGAAACGCCAGGACATTCTTGATATTCTGAATGCTAGGCGAAGGAAGACAAACTATTTATAAACGAGTTCTATAGATAATGAATTAAAATTAAGGGTGGAGATACTAAAGTTAAACTTCGATGTAAAGATATATAGGTGGAAATTTATCGACTGTACAATCACATTTACCAACACACTTGGCTCATTCGAAATAAATCAGGACTTAAGACCATCTGAGTTTAATGAATAATGATGGGGGAAGCTATAAAATGTTAGATTTAGAGACACCAGGAAACTAGTTGGGAATGTGAGCCCCCTTGCCCCCCCCCTCCCCTACCTCAACCCTCCCCAATATATTGTTTACCTTGTCACCTATGACTTAACGTAAGAACATTCCAGGGAATAACTTTCACGTCATTTAGAGTTTGTGAAGTGTACCACGTGTTTCTGTTAGTCAATTAATTTTTAAGTAACGTCAACAGAGCTCTTTTTGTATGAGAGAAGATGCCTTCTGTCTTCTTCATTTTAGTTCGTTTGTTTGCATTTTTATGGCATCTTCTATTACTTTATTTTATAGCTCCAGTAGGCTTCTATTACAATTACTTAAAGGCTTGTCAACATTAAATGGCGGAGTTTCATTTTATTGAAAAATTTGCTTTCACACAGTTCATATTCATTGATTTTGTTTTGTTTAAGCTTCTTTTTATGTTACGATAATCTTGATAACAAACACTGTTTATTTGCATTACAGTTCACTGTTATATAACGAATGGCATATACAAGTTACATAACGAGATAAGGTTGGTGATTAGGAGATTATCATCAAAAGAATATAGTACACGCAAACAGTCAAAATGTACTGATCACAAAATAAGTAAACAGTTACATTAACATAAGGGTAATCCATAGCTACCATATTATATAAGTCTTAAAGGAGATCATCCCCCCTTTAAGGCTATTATCGGCAATATGCCAATACAACACACTACATTAGAAAGTCATGTAACTGGCGTTACACACGAAATCTAATTTCAGTCCAAGACTACAGTTCTTGATTTGAACACTCTATGATATGTGACTCCTTAAAAAGCAACATGGGCACTTTCTAACACGAAAGGCAATTTAACCTGATTTAAATGACTTTGATAACATGAAACAGAATGGCGGGACAAAACTAAGAGTAATATAACAAAACACTATCTAACATCCACATAAAGTATTGGCCTCAAACATGTAATTCTAAATCTCATTTAGAAGTCGATCTACACCTAATACAAGTAAGCACGTATTTAGGAAGTTACGGCAGTTACCGTTGATATAACTTACAAGGGATTCTTAACTCCCGAAAGGAGTGCATAGTAAAAAATGATTTCCACCTCCAAGCAGGAACAATAAGTGAATATATTCCAGAAATAAGAAGGTCAGGATTCCTGGCCGTTTAAAAAACATAAATATGGCCAATTCCTATCTAGTACTGCCTGGTTACTCAAAAGTAACTAAACATGGCTTAAGCTGTCTAGTAAAAGAATTCAAATTAAACTAACACTCTAATGGTTTCCTAGTCTAACGGCGTCTGAAGTGCGCCGGACCGATCTAACTACAACATTACGCGAGCCGCATCTCTGAGGTGATTGTATCCTCACGAGTTGCACACCACGATAGGTAAGCAACATTGCATTAATACAGATTAAGAGGAGCCTATAACCCGATTATGTTGAGTAATATCGCCTAGAATCCCCTTTACATCCCTTCTACTGATTAACAACTTATGCCATCAGATGAATGGCCTCATATCACGGGGTGTCTGACCACCCCTGAAATAAACACTAGTCAGATGGACATAGCGCGAACAAAATTAGCAATAGCCATGGCTGTATTAGCTTGATGGCTTTTCCTGACAAACATTTTATAAAAACTGATTGACTCATCTAAAGAACAAGTAAGGCAATTATTAAAACATTACACAATCAAACGTGAAGAATAAAACCAAAGAGTCAGTCAGCGACTAACGATGAAATATGGCTAAATAGATATAACTTTTTGCTGTGTGGTCTGCGCTGAGTTGATGTGACGAACAGGTCGACCATTTTCTACGTGGCAGGTAGGACGAGGCCCTGCTAAAGACTCCTTGTAGCTCGCGGAGCGAATTATTGAAAGTTAATGCAACAATCAATTTGAGAGACCCAGCATATATACGATCTAGATCTGACGTTTATGAAATAGGTAGTGGAGGGGGGAAAGTCTCGCATGCCGTGGAAATATCTAGAGGTTAAATCCACAGTTGGCCACCCGCCTCGGTGGCGTAGTTGGCTAACGCACTAGACATGTTGAGCTAGACTGCTGAGGACGGGGAGATTGAGGTTAGAATCTCGATCGGGTGAACTGGGGGTGGTTTTTCCTAAATGGTTTTCCACTCTCCCACCATGAAAATGTGGGTTCATTTCCTCTAATTCAACCTTCCCAATTTCTAATTCATTAGTGTAATTAGTACTTAAAGCGTATAACCCGATTGGGTAGTAAGACGCGGTGTTAAATAATAATAATAATAATAATAATAATAAACACAGTGTGCAGGCGACCACGCCAGCGTGCGCCCTAATGGTAGAAAACTCTCAGACAGAAGTCGTTTGCTGTTGAACGAGTCAAACTGTCTTGTTAGTGGCGGCCACCTTCTCTTCGGTCATCCAGGACGACAATCCACATGTGTACCGGTAAATCATAATCAAAATACACATGGTGTTTATAAATTGAAGTTCTTTCCAGAGATTATCTTAATAAGCTGGTGTGTTTGTGAGGGCTAAAAGCTATTAGCCCGTCACAACATAAACGTCAATTTTATCGTGATCCCAATATTAAATAATAAATTGTAGGCATACACTATGTAAAAAGGAACATTTCAAACTATAGATTATTTGATATTTAAAAAAAAACACTAAGTCAAATTTAAATGAAAGTTAGTATTTGAATCTAATATCAATTGCACTATAGAACTAAATAATTTTACATAATTATATTAATAACTGTCCCAATAACAAACGGATCCCTAAAATATACACATAAAAGTTGATAACCGAAGTTTTTGTTTTGAAGCTTACTTTTGGGAAATTAGGGTATAGGTCTTTCCTTAGTCTGTTTAAAATATCTTCATTTTATAGATGATGTATAGATAAATTATTTATTAATTATCTATTGCTTGGTAATTAATTTTTAAAATAAATATTAAACGTTAAACTTAATTATACAACTATTTTAAATTCTAGTTTGACACCCCTTTCTAGTTGCCAAAAACTAGTCCAAATAATATAGGCCTACTTGTGAACCTATTTTGGTGCTATTTTCCTAAGGTTATTTATATTATCTGTCAAACATTCTGTTCAGGAATACACTACATCTATTCCATCAGTAGGGAGTTGTTTAAACGGTAATGCCTACTTGAATATTCCATAGAAGATGAGCTGTTTTGATTATATCTTAAAGTACAGTCTTGATTATAGTTCATAATCACTAAGCTAGTGTCGATTTTTCCCATCGTATTTTAAAAGTATATTATCTAACTTAATTTTAAAATTATCTAAATAGATTATATTCTAGATAATTTAAAGGGTATTTAATTCCAAGCGCGTATCTAGTAGGTCTATAAGTTTTGAGGAGGAAGATTGGAGAAGGGACAAAACGACTAAAGCACTCAATTTTATATATTTTTTATTTTGACAATGGCCCCTCCCCACGTATTTTAAATTATTTTTACAAGTGAATGTTTGCAAACATTTTTAAGATGCATCCTCCTTATGTTGTGCTATTTTCAACATTTATCTACTTGGTTTAATATTATCAAGAGTCTAAAATCTTAAAAAATGTCTATGTTTTTGGCTCCGAAGCTGCCTGTCTAATCACAGTCTCATAGAGGATATTTCCCGCAATTTTGAAACAATATTGTTTCAATAACACACCATTATTTTTTGTGTATATTCAAGGCATAAATAACAAGCTGAATGAATTTTAACTAGCCGCCATTTTCCTAGAGAGAAGATAACGTGTTATTTGGAATAAAACCAAATCCTTCTACTATTCTCCCACTTAGTATAGGTTCTGCTACATTAGATATGTGACCAATCCTTTAAATAAAAATTGATTTTTAATAAATTATGCCAATGTCATTATTATCTTTTTTATTTTTACAACAAGCCTAATTGTTGAGGATAAAGTATTGTTTTCAAATAAAAATAATCACATTTTACTTATGATTTTTTAATAAAATGAACCAAAATAATTTTACATGATTTATAAAAGAGTACTGTGAATTTTATCTCAGCATGAAATGTGTAATTGGCTCAACCCAGGGATTTACAAAATCTTTTATAGTTATAGCTCGACTTAATATTTCCTTGGTTAAGAACAATAAATGTATACAATAAAATTATGTTTTAAACATTTGTAGAGAGTTGAATAAAGATGTTTAATTTCTGTGTCCAAATATGTTTGAAGATCTTCTAAGATAAACCTACCTCTCAACTATTCTTTTCCTGATTAATCCACCACTTGAATAGCATCATTTAATTTAAGAGCTGCATCCTCGTTGTATTTCTATTTAACCACTTTATTTTATTTCGACCTTGAAGGAGGGCGGCTCAGAATCTACTTTATTTCCTTCAAGTGATTCTTTAAGACTTTCTAGGATCATGAACAAGGGTTTAACAACAAACTTACTAGTATCTGGCTTATTCTCTTGCTGGTCAAATGTTTTGGGGTTGTGGTTTGCCTGCGATCTAATGTCAACAATGTTCACTGGCTTGGGGCTTGTATTTCTTAGCTCACAACTAGTGAGCGTTCTAGCATTTCTTAGTTTGAAAAATGCCGCAGTTAGTTCTTTTTGGTCAGTCATCTTGTTAGTCAACTTTTTTGTCAACAATGGCTCTATATTGTCAGTTGGTTCTTTTTTATCTCGCTTGGTGTTGTTCATTTTCATTGTAAGTAGTGGTTTAATGCTACCAGATAGTTCTTTAGTCCCTTTATTGGTAAATTTTGTTTGGAACAATGGTTTAATTGTTGGTTTGGTCTGGGTCATAAATCGTGAAAAGTTCTCATTTTTTATCTCACGAGTTGGAGAAGATGAAGTACATTTGATATTAGATTTAATATGACCTATGAATTTGTTGTTGATATTACTACCACTCAACATTTTTGGGTTATTATGTTTGTCATTGGTTTTTGAACTGACTGAAGTATTTAAAACATCACATTTGTTACTATTCTGTGTGTTGTCAAAATTAAGACTACATGGACCCAAGCTATGATGTGTCTTGATAACTTTCAAGTCACCTCTAAACGAATCTATAATTTGAACCTTGTCATTAGTTGGAGCTAATTCTTTAGATTTGTGTTGAATATTTATATTTGTTTCCTCGTTTTTGTTAGATATTGTAGAAAGAGTGTCAATACTATTTTCCTTGATAGACTTGGGGGGAGATGGTTCTCCAGCACCAATCTCTTTAATATTACCACACGTTGTTTTGGAAGATGTTTCTTCAGTGTTGGATTCGTTTTCAGATTCATCTGAGGTTGCTTCACTAGCTATCTCACAAAAAACATTATTTTCTTTAGAAGTTCTAGTTTCCAAGCAGCCTGGTGAAATATCTTCTTGAATGATTTCCAATTCACGATTTGTTTTTATATTTTTCTTCGCTAATCTGTTCATAAACTCCGCTTTCAAACTCTCTACACCTATTAGTGATTCCTCGTAGTTTTCGTACAAACGCAGCTTGGGCCTAAGACTAGATAAAGTATCGCGAAACATATAAGTGATCTCGATGGGAAAAGCCTTTTTGGAATCCCAGCAAGCTGCAGAATGTTTGAACCAATAGTAGTTCTGGAAAAACACAAAGTAGAAATCAAGCCGCTTGTGGCCAGTTTTCGAATCCAAGTAATGACCAAATGTTTCCAACAAAACGCAGGCAAGTTTAATTCGGAAGAGATTCTCCGGTGGATCTAATGATGAAGGACTGTATGGATCTAGGGAAACTCCAAACGTTATGAAGGAGTAAAGAACATTAAAGATATCACCGCTGTCCAGCAAACAATAG
This sequence comes from Timema monikensis, assembly GCA_902151445.1. Lineage (NCBI taxonomy): Eukaryota > Metazoa > Arthropoda > Insecta > Phasmatodea > Timematidae > Timema > Timema monikensis. The sequence continues at coordinate 3,896 of CABFVZ010001814.1, read as the reverse complement.
TTGTACAGCTCTCCTAGATATTTTACCATAGATAATCGACGCTGACTGTCTTCTTGCCAGTTAACCTCCATACCAAGTCGGATATCCTCCATGACTCCATCCACCACCTGTACACCAACAAAATCCTGGTAATTGGCTATCCCAGAGACGAGGTCTGCCAGTGGACGAATGTTGTCGTATTTGACCTTAAATGCATATGTTAGACATTTTACAGCATACGATGCCAACTCTTTGCTTTTCCAGTTTAATTTACGCATGAGACGGAGGATATTACTAACGTTTGATTTCATCAAGTCTTCAAACAGAAGTTTCCGTATGAACTCGTGCATTGGAGGACGCTTCTTTTTCATGTGAATAGGCCGTTCAGGAGGGTTCACCTGGTAGTAAGCGTTCTCTATCATTGTTACATAATGAGGATCGAGAATCGTTGCCGACTTTACTCGCATCATTTGATCTATGTACACTCTGATTAAAGAAGTGTAATCAGGATGTTTGAATAGGAATCTTCCACACGTTTCCAACAAGTTGCAAAACATTTCAATTTGGTGATGGGTGAAATTGTTTAAAAGGCGTTTAAAACATTGCAAAACATCTATATATGAAAATACTCGAAACTTAACAAGTTCCCCTATAAATCTGACCACCTTAATTTTTGTTTCAATATTAATTTGATCTTTTTTTTTAACATGAAATTTAAATTCATGTTTAAGAAGCTTTCCAAGCTCCTCAGCAATTTCTGGCATTGCAGGTTCCAAAATGGCCACCAGTCTTGCGTACAATGGAAGCAAATCAAGTCTTGTTCTCGGTACGTTGTATAAAGTCCTTGCTAATTTCTTCCTGTGGTTCTTGGAAATAAAAGTAATGGCAAAGTTTACAGCAGAATTATCGATCATTTCTCGGTTGACACATTGCGGCAAATGGTTTAAGAATAATTCTAGTTGAGTCTTTATGTCTGCGCTCAGAGGTGAGTCAATTTCATCGAAATCATTTATTTCTTGGGAAAAGCACTCCACATCATTGTCTGAGTCTGACTCAACAATATCTTTCTCGGTGATTTTTTCTTGTTCATTTGCCTTTGGTTCATTAAGTGGATCTGTTGGTGATTGTATGAAATCCCTAATATTTGGTAGATTTTCATAGAACTGCTGCATATCCTCATCATCCCAAACATCGGGAGAGACTGCCTCGCCCACATTGCTAGTAGCGTTTTCTATACTCAAATTTAGCTCCTCCAGTTTTGACAACTCACCTTGTAGGAACTGATGAGTATCTTCGTCGAGGTATTCTGCCAGTTCAAGACAGTTTTTGTGAAGTTTTTTAAAGGAGAGCAGAAGCGTTAATCCCCTCTCTCGCCGTTCTGCACTCACTTCTCCTCTGGTCTGCAGAATCCTCTTGTTTTCACGAACTAATCTCACCACTTCACGATTCTCTCTCAAAAGGCGTCTACATAATAAAACATGGTATTTTTTGAAAAGAGATTTCATGTAATTTTGTTTATCTTCAGGAATAACTCTACTTTTAGGGACAGTCTTGTTGTACGTTTCGGCTAACTTCCTTATACTCCTTGAAACTAGGCCAGCAAAGTCATGCCCACAATAACGACAAAATGTCAATACGATGTTTATATTATTATGACAGTCTCTATCCGTGTCCATAATAACACTCAAAACATTTTCTAAGAGAGGAAAACCATCATCGTAGGTGAAAATACCAACGTTTATTAGCTCCGCATAGAAACGTAAGTCTACTTTACCTTTACTTTCATTTAACGAGAGGCTCTCCTCAGTTAAATGGAGTGCTTTGTGCCAACAGTCTAGTAGGTTGTATTGAAAATCAACATATTTATGATGTAAGACTGTGCATAGCTTTACAGCAGAAGTGATGTCTGTCATTTTCAATTTTGACTCCACCAAAGCGGAAGCAACCTCACTGGTATATTTCGTCAAGTTGAGAGTTAACATTTCTTCTAAGAGAGAATTCAGTTGCGAAGCTGAAAATGTTTTTAACTTTCTAATAAAAGACGTGTTCTTTTTCAAACTAGAGTCCAAACACCTAAAGTATGAATCATCGGGCCTGGTCACCTTCGCATTGTAGTTCATTTGTCGGAGCTTTTCAGTGGATGACAGTCTTTGTTCGGTTTCATTAATAAACTGAATTATAGTATTCCAGGACATAAACCCATATAAATTGCTCATCTTTGTAGAAACTGTTTTTAAACAACTCATAAATTAAAATAAAAAAATAAATTACAAGCAATAGCCTACAAAAATATGGCTATACATTATAAAATCTAGCCTACCTTACAGTGGCAATGTGTAAAATCATATTCTAATATGTAGTTGTTTCGTTCAACGACATTAAATAATAAACTTTTTGATTTTACATTATTTTCGCTAAAATGTAAACGTTTTCATCGCCACATTTAATAAAATACTTAAAATTCTTATTTATTCAGAAATACGTTCAAAACAATTTGACAGAAACAATCATTTGTTTGACAAATAAACAATAATATTCATGACACGAGTAGGAGGCATTGACTTAAAAAAGCTAGATTCACATTAGTACATTTCCTTAATATTTTATATTCTATTGAATACTAAAGAATTTTATACCGATATTATTGTTTATTTAGTTGTCATTCTATCTGGTTCACGCGACTTACATGACAATTTACGTACCAAATACATACAATAAGCCCCAATGGCCTTACGGTTAAAGACGTTGAAATTACAATGCACTTGATCTCAGTTGACTCGTAGTCGAGGTTCTAATCTCATCCAGGTACATTGTGAATGGTTTTTCAAAAGTGATTTATCGCTGTGGTTTTACTATCCTCTCTCCACGCTAATGCGGGAGTATATCCTCAAAACTGTCTTACTTATACTTTTCCCATTAATTAATATATCCATAGTCTTTTCGTTAAGATACTCATTTTTAAATTTTTTTAAGTAATTCAAATTATTAACAGCCATAATACTGGCATTTGAGTGTGTAATTGAAGAACCCGAATTAATTCATTAAAATTAAGGAATACTCTCAATTTCGTGTTGAGTCTTGCCGAGTAATTTTGAGGAACTGTACCCTTAAAAATAAAGTGGCGAGCTTTTAATGGCTGTAGGCTGTTTCAAAAGAGACAAAGCTCTTTTACTAAAGTCAAAACCAAACATTTTCATACATTCAGTGTATGACTGTCTTGTGGCACTATACAGGATTTTCTGTAAATATTCCAAAAATTATTTAATCTTTTTTGAACTTAGTAAAAATTAAGTTGTGTTAACTAATATGGTAAAATCATCCAAAGAGAAAAGATGATTTAAACCAAAATTAATAAAAGTTTATTCAGGAAAAACATAGAAAATACACTAGATTAAGTTTAATATAGACCTACTCATTTGTTCTGTGGTTTTATAATTGAAATTTGACTGTAGATGGCGACCTTAGAAAACAAATCCTTTCCCACAATCCACAAATAAAACATATTACGTAAAATTGAACAATGCCAATGTCGGTAAGTGGATTGATAACAAACAAGAAAAACAGCAAGTTTAAATAAACGCATATATTTAAGGAGTGAATACAAATAATTATCTTCAAATAATCCATCTAAGAGTGCCTTTAACCTGGTTTATCTAATCTATATAATTATTCCAAGGCGACTATTCATTTAACAACCCTAAGGATTTAAAGAGACTTGCTATAAGGTTACAAATATCGCCACCTACACAAAGTTACTATAAAATATCATGAAATCATTATTTTCATAATTCACCAACATTTCAAGGTAACTAGGCACAAACTCAAAAACTTAAGAGGCCAGCATAGGGGAGCCAAGACAGTGTCATTCATGTGTTAAGCTCTATCACGATTTTGATAAAACTATTAGTAGTATAAAG
>CABFVZ010001813.1:53966-162332 GCA_902151445.1 Timema monikensis | reverse complement strand
GGACTGGCTGGCTCTTCCTTTTCTATTCTTCTTACTCTGTCATTTCTCATCCTGTCAAATTTTGTCCCACTTTGCTTCTCAAGAATCTCATTTAACTCTCCCCTGCAATCTGCTTCTATCCTGTTCCCTCATTATCTAAGTTTCTGCAGCGTACGTCAATATTGGTAAGTAATAGGCATTGTCGATCACTCCCTTGCACTTGTCTGGCATACCCATGCTCCAAATCAGGCTTCTCACTCTTCTGAAAGAAGCTGATGCGGGTGAATTTACTTAACCTCCTTATTCCTACCCCTCAGATTTCACATTTTATTAACCTTCTGTTAAACGTAACATGAAATATCCATAAAGTAATTCTTAATTACTCCAATAAGAAAATAATTTGATAGAAAAATGATCATTCATAAAAATATTTATTGCCAAACATCTTTATAATATTGTCTATATCTGACCGTAATTCACAACACTTGTGTCAAACAAGCAAAGAGTGCGTTTGTATCTAATACCAAAATGTAAGAACACATCACACGAAAGTACAATTTGTTTTATGGACTATATGGGAACGAGCAAACAGCCCTCTGTTTTGCAATCACTCAATCCCCTGGCCTTAAAAAGAGTGGGGAAGTCTAGATTGGGAGTTTTATATTATAGCCACTCATTTAGAAACATGGAGTAATGGATTTTACACAGGTGCAGCTTATTTTTATTCACCTTCATCAACATCATCATTCTCATCTTCATACTAGATCATCCTATCTTTGGGAAAACGTCTAGAGTAAGCCTCCCCACCACAATATTCCCATTTGCTCTCCTCTCGAACATATTCCCCCTATACTCTTTTTAAACAATGTTCTCTCTAGTAACAATCTCATTTAATTCTTTTACTTGGTCTTTTAACTTGCCTGATTTTATTCAATCCGCTTTAAAAGCATCTCCTCGGCAATTTTTTACTTTCTCTCATTCTCTTCATAATGCTTAGGGTGGTTTTTGTAATATTTCCCGCTCCCTGATATCTTTATTATTTGTCCTAACCCTTCTTATCTTATGCAGTCTATTAAAACTGTTAAACTGCTGTTTTACTTTCCCATATCAAGAGAAAGAATTGTAATGGTGAACATTTTCTACCTTGAAACTATGACACACTTATAAGTTCTATGTGTGTCCAAATTAATAGTGGATTTAACAATAACTGTCTCCATTTCTGTCTCTGGCCACAGATCTGAAACGGGTTGATAGATTTTTTTCCCCAACCTTTTACCTAAAACTAAGGGTAGTTTACTGATGAGTGATTTTTTTAAACATTCCAAATGTTTTTAAAATGGCTATAGTGATTTTGTTTAAAACTGTTTATAGGGAGTGTTTTTTCTGTCAAATAACACTGTATACTTGTATTTATGGTAAACATTCGTCCAGAGTTAGTTTACTGATAATTGATTTTCCGTTATTTGAAATATTTAGAAAATTATTCTGTCTTTTTCAAAATATATATCTGAGGAATGTTTAACATATCAAACAAAGATACGGACTTGTTTTTTGGGGTAAAATTCGTGTGAGGGTAGATTACCGATAACTGATTTTAGCTATTTGAATATTTTAAGAAATTGCTATAGTGATTTGGTTTAAAATGGGTATTTGTAAAAATGTTTACGTAAAAAACAATTTTATATAAATATATATACCTGTTTTTCTTAAAACATTTATTTAATTATAGTTTACTGATTAATGGTTTTTGAAAAAATTGCTTCATGGATTTTGTTATAAACTCGTTTTAGGCTACTATTTTACATGATGATAAATAATATTATTTGGTTTCTCTAAAATAAATCAATTTAAGGGTAAATTACTGAGGACAAATTTATAAACTTCTAAATACTTTGAAAATGGGATTTAAGATTGTGTATGAAATGGGTATCTGGGAATATTTTTTCTTGATAAAAAAGAATCTCTTTATTTTTACAAAAATAAATAATTTGAAAGTAGTTAACAAATAATACATTTTGAACATTTTTGCTAAAATGTATATAATTTATGACGAATGTTTATTTCAATTAACAAGAAGGTGTGCTGGGTTTTCTGAGGAATACTTAAATAAGGGTAGTTTACCGAAAACATATATTTGAAAATTTTGTTCCAAGCTTGAATGAACTGTATGAGAAATTTTTTACGATTGCGTCGTACAATTTATTTAGTTTCATACTTTTATTAAAATCTTGTTTAACTTTCCATTGTACTTGTCTTTGAACAAAACATAATTTGTAGTGTAAGTTTGTATTTTGGTAGCACTTGAGGACTTGAAATACATACTGTTATACAGTAACAATACAGAATAATAAACTAGGTACCAAGGTTTGATTCTAGGTACCAATGTATCAATAATCTAACTATTTATGAAATAAGTATTTATAGTTATTCACGTTGTCATTTGGTGTTAGTTTGAATATTTGACTGTATTCATGTCTTACCTTGCTTGACTTTATGCTCAAACTGAGTGTTAATATTTAGAAGATGGCTGATAAAATGCCTCAAAGTATTTAACAGTAGTCAAAGTACAGAGTTTTTGCTTTTGAGTGTATTATTTGTTTGTGAAAAATAATGTGTAAAACCTAATAAAATGCTTGTGGCTATTTCCTGGCAGATTTTATCTCGAGGAATTGTCATAATTTATATTTGTTTGTAAGCCGCATCGAAAATAAAAGCCAAATGGTTGTTAACATTTAAGGCCAAGCTCAAACATGATGACAAGTTAATAGTAAGCCTATTTGGTATTCAAGTGTTATGAATCTTTATAATATATTCAATGGCTTCCTGATGATAATTGTTTTGGCATTCGAGACAGAACAAACGCTTGGCTTAAATTAAGCTATAACGTCATGACATCTGGTTTATATACCTTAGGGTTAGATATTTGTGTGTTAAAAGGAGAGGGGGTGACAAAGGGGGGAGTCAGGAAATGTCCCTAAGATTGACTCACAACTTTTGTGAAGTTAAAATGTATACAATCCATTAGCGGAGTGCGATGGGTTCTTTGTTGCAAGTAAAACCCCTGGAAGGTAGTGTACCCGTATTTCCTACGAGACATTGGGATAATTGCAAGAGCTCTCCACTAGAAAGTTCAGGACAAGTCCTCCTCTACATATGCCGTATCTTTTGAGTACTTCGTGAATTTATAACTCTTATGTTTGTTTACTAAATTTTATGTACACGCTCCTTATATATAATAGCATGATATCATGTCAGATAATGGGGAGATCTATTACTTTGTTCATTCAAATACATCGAAATAAAACACTTCCAGCCAACTTTATAAACACAATCAAGATTTTGATATCTTTACTAATGTTTTGAAATAATATAACAATAGATTTTATATATTGGAGATTTCTGGAAATTGATATAAGTGTATAAATGATATACAATACGTTTATAAAATGACGGTAATTTCTTTTACTATAATTGATGATTTTATCTATATTCGCAAGTAGATGCTAATTTATTTGTCAGCCCGTAGTTGGTTCTTCTTAACTGTTTGTAACGGTAGTCTTTATATATGTGAATGTGGGGAATGCCAGGCCTCCACCGTGGTTCGGATTCCACGTTAAACTGTAGGTCCTTCATTTCATCTCACAATCACCNTAAACTGTAGGTCCTTCATTTCATCTCACAATCACCCTACCATTACACATTAGCGTAAGTGCGTATAACCCGAACGGGTAGTAAGACGCGGTGCTAATAATAATAATAATAATAATAATAATAGTCTTTATATAATTAAAGCTGATCAAACTTTTACGTAGTTCGCAGACTACGCACTTGAAATCTGTGAACATATAATTGGTTACTGTGATATCAATCTCTTACGGACATTATGGAGAGAGTATACTAGTGGATATTAATCACAGCAATTAGTAAAGTGTACATTCCTTCATCAACAAATCTAAATGCTTATTAGATAATTTGAGAGTTCATTCGGAAAAAATAATGTATTTTCTTAAAGAGTTTCAAGTTTGATTCTTAACTAGATCATATATGTATGTATGTATGTATGTATGTATGTATGTATGTATGTATGTATGTATATATATATATACACGTATACAGTGGGATTAGTTTGATCCCCCCTATTGTGCGGCAACTGTAGGCTTAAGTGGTTTGGTTTATATATTTATATTAAAGTAAAATAACCTGTCTATTGTCTGTATAATCATTTTATGACCAACACATTAAATGAAAGACGACACATATTACTAGAACGTTTACCGTATTTCTAAAAAATTATCTTCTCCCCGTTCAAGAAACCTCCCTCATAAATAGATGGAAGGGAAGTTAGCTGCTAAGTAGAGGATGCCAGTTCGATTCCAGTTGATATTTAAGTAAGGAGCCAATAGTTGTAACTACGGGTATTTTAGCTATCAGTCAGATACAGGATAAAAGCTATAAGTGTGTCAAATTTCAAGTTTCTAGCTCATCTGGAAGTAGGTAAACATTAATGTCAGTGAGTGTCAGCCATGTGGCTTTATAGTAGTATAATTAATGGTATTAGGACTAGGTTTTTAGCATTAAATTAGTTCTTTACTCTATATAAAATTAATTTGTAAGTAATGCTAAAAAATTGCACTTTACAAATCCAAATATTTTCTAATGCAAAACTTTATACATTTTTATGTTGAATTGATAGGTTTAAAGTGATTTACTTGAAGAGCTTTCTTTCGTTGGGCGAGAAGATTTCTCTAATGACTGATTACTTTAGTGTTTTACCTAACTATCTTTCAACTAGCCGGCTAATTTTATCAGAATCTTAACCCAGAGACAAATCATCACTCATATTTAATAGGGGTAAGCGAGGGTTTAGGGGGTAAGAAAGATATATTTTATTAGATTTTAGCCCATTAAGCACGTTTATATTTCGTAATATGATATTTATGTTTAAGAACGCACATAAGACTGGTAAAATATTTACCCATTTAGTTTTATTAAACATCAAATTTATAAGGTTGTAAAATATTTGCAAAAAAACTGTGTATGATAATTAGCTCAATGACTACATGTTTTGAGTTCCTTAAGATATCAAAACTATCAAATGTTTTATTAAAACGCTTAATTCGCCATGTCACGTTTAATATGAAATATTTTATTTTTATTTTAAAATTATTTTATATCTACATAACAATATTATTAAATTTTTAATTAATTTTAATTTATTAAACATTTTTATTTTCATTTATATTTTTATTATTATTTTTAAACGTATTTGAATTATGCAATACGTGGTACTATTTCAAGTGATTGCGTATTGTACATTTTACTTAATACATTTTTAAGAGACAATTTAAAAACTATCTTAAATAAATGGTACGGTGCACCGCAGAGACTTTCTATCTTTTTTTATCTTAAAATAGAAACATTTATTAAAAAATAGTAAGATTTGTGGAACAAAATAATATATATAGTTGCAGAAACACTCAATCAAAGAGCATAAATGAACTAATATACACTGTTACAGAAACATTGGGAATAGATGAACTTATCTGTCCAACAAAGAGCATAACGATCAATTTCAATTTTCAAAGACCTCCATAATATATATATATGCTTTAGTAAATATATATTTCAATTAAGAGATATTTTACTTTTAATAACACTACAACTTTATAAGTATAAGTTATTTCGTACCTTAACTAGTTACGACAATATGATAAAGATTGGAAATTTCTGCTAAAGTCAATGCAAAGTCATTTTCATAGGTAAAATGGGAGTTCCCATTGTGTCTGTAATGGTAAATAATGCCTAGACAAAAAATTTAATCGAAATAGATTGAGTGAATTTGCAGATAATCGATATCTCCACTTTTTTTCCTTTCAGTAAATTACAATAATAATTTTAGTAATAGATATATATTTCCAAAAATACCTCAGACGGAACATTATGAAAACCCTATATACCAAGTTTTAGCCCAATCGATAAAAATTGTATAGTCTCTAGGCAGAGATTCAGACAGACGACATCGTGAAAATGACTTTTTAGTTTTCAGGGGCTCATCTTAGAAACGTCAATATTTCACCAAAATATCGAGTTTTTTTTTACGATCACAATATTTGTCTTTTCAAAGAGTCTAGATAAAGTAAAAATGCAAATTCTCGTTGAAACAACAATTCCAGAGTGAATGTTTAAGCTCCCAATAAAGTAAATAAACTCTAATATATACCTATCGATACTGTCAGAGCTAGAGGAGTGGTTGTGCACTTGACTTGGGGATACAGGGATCGATCCCAAATGTGGGAGATAGGAGTGTTGTAGGTTTGAAACTTTTACATTTAAACTTACTATTAAATTATCCAACTTTTTAGGGCTTGCGTCTTCACTTGTAGAATATTTCGGTCTTTCACTTTAAAAACAGATTAAGAATTTCTAGAAAAGGGGATAATCTTTGTGTATAATTCTGTTAAAAAACCCAAGTCGTTTTGAAATAAAATATTTTAAAGGATTACACCCCAGTCTGTATTGTGTAGTGAACACTTTTTTTCTTTAACGAATTCTGGAGAAAATGGAGATAGCTTTGGCGCAGGTCTTTTAATGCTTTTGAAGATAAGCTGCACTGGGCTATAGTCCTTTTGATTCAAATTGAGGGCGATGGGGTTGCGTATATTACCCTCAGGACTCTGGAAGGACACTGCTGTTTTAACAATCCAGGGGTGTAGGGGTGTGATAGGCACTTTCTTTTTAAGGAGCAAGCTAAGATTTACCATTGTAGTATTATAACTTAGAAAGTGCTTTAATATAATCAAGCAATGTGATATGTGTTTGATGTATAAAATAACCTCTAAATAGGATACATAAAAACTTGGTGTCCGAACCTAATGTGAAATAATTTAGCGGCGACCATTATCTGGTACGCGAATATAAATAATGGTTATATTCATATGGTAATTGAATGGTGTCACAGATACGAACCAGGGGACTTACAGGTTTACAGTTTAATCTCTATTTTAAGCTTAGGTTACTAGTGATAGGGAATTTACTGCCACCAGCTGGTATGATAATACCACGAAAACTTAAATCGCTCTCACAATTATTTATATAATTATCTCGTTAGTGTTTGTAGATATTTTCGTTTCAAATAATATGATATATTTATCTTTGATAAAAACAATATTTTAACTGTGCATATCTTACAAACTACCTTAACTAGAAACATGATATCCCACCTTTTTTTAGAGGCAACTCATTGTAGTACACACAGCCAATTATTTCACAGTAAAAAGTAAAATGAAAAAATACATTATTAATATTACCTAGGTTAATAAAATACTGTAATATTTTTAATAGGCTTAATATATATATTAGCTTGCCTGAATATAAATAAATACCGTCAAATTAACATTAAAACTTCATGGATTTAATTTCATAGCTCTCAATTGAAATCTCTTAGTAACCTAAGGAAGTTTGGACTAATAATGACGTTGTTTTGTGACATATTTATTAACTTTTACAAAATTGAAATTAATTCATAAAAATATTAAAAAGGAAGTAATTAGTTACTTTTGTGTACACCACCTACTAATTACTACCCGTCTGTGTCAACAAAATATTTATACCGATGAGGCAATAATGAGAAAGAAATAATTTAGTGAAATTATTCCTATATTTGCGTGGAGGGGGAATTGAAATTTATTGAGGCTGAAACACTTGAGTACAACCAGCCGAGATTCAAACCCCTACCTCCTTGTCACCAGGAAACCAGACTAGATAATACTGATGCATTTGTTCACGTGACCATCAGCTGGGTAGCAGTAATATTTTGGTCTTTGAATCTCTTGTAACCTTAACTGTCAACTAACTTTTCTTTCCACTAATTTACTGTTGCATTAAATTGCTTCTTTCTAAATATTAAAATTCGTTGATAATCTACTACTAGATAAGAAACCAAAATCTTCAAAGTACTTATCCGCTTCAGTGGCCACATATCTCAAGGCGTCACACTCGCAATATACTGTACTACTGAGAACGAGGAGATCGGGGCTTAAGCCCCAGTTGGGAGTACTGAGGGTGATTTTTACTAATTGGTTTTGCACTCTATACCTCTACGCTAATGATGTTACACTTAATCTAAATTCAACCTTATTCATCCTTAGCATACTAACGTAATTAGTACATAGGCGCATAATCCGAACGGGTAGTAATACGTGGTGTTGTTAAAAAATATTATACAGAGATGTTTGTTTAGTTACGCACGTGGGACTTGCGATGAGTGGGATTCGCAGCAGCCAAAATTACCGTCGTGAGATTTGCATTCACCCCATTCCAATCCCCGCGGTGTTGTAAGCGATGCGAAGGCACCCTTATGCGAAGCAAGGAGAACTGCTTTATAAACTCAGGAAAATCCGCAAAAATACCAGCGAGACAGTGCTATCAGAAGAAAATTAATCTAGCCTAACTGAACCTAACCTAACTAACAATATTGTGGTGTGATAGAACAAAAATCTGAAGACTGTGGTAGGAACTTAGCGTCCAAACATATTTCTTCAAATCCATCACCTAAGTAAGAAGCGGTTAACACTTCATTCGCGCTGAGGACTAATGAGATGGGAGGACCTAGTGAAAAACTAAAAAAATGTATACATCATGTTGGATACAAACATAAAAACAGCTCTAAACAAATTCCTATTTCTACACATAATCTATTTACAGGAATGTGACTGCAAATCCCACTCCAGCAGCACTTGTTCCCCCAGCTGTATGCAGGCACCTTTCAGGGGGTACGATGCGAGCAGCTCTCAAGGGAAGATTGGCAAAATAACAAGGGACTTATGGAAAACTTAATTCTTGGAAGTTACCATTATCTGGTTATTTCCACCCCTATTTTTCACCTATTTGCTCGGCTGGAGAGCGATTTCTGAGAACTTTCAACCCTCTACTTGACACCTTCTACATTAGCAGTTTTTGATGCTTTTCTCAACAACATAGCTCTGAGAGAGTGGTTTTTCATCTATGGTGTACCGAAAAATAAGTACCGCAATAGGCTAGATTTGGAGCTGGACCTCCGCTTGAAAGTTTAATCTGGACAAACAGTTGTGCCAAGCCATGCAGTCACACCCCTCTTACTGAAAAACTTTGGGGTTCATAATATATCAGCTCCAGAATTACAATAAAAATTTTTTTTTGAAAATATTGTGTTTAGGTTTATTTTTGTCTTTACTTTTGAACGAATTTTTGAAGAAAATGTATTAAACATTTCTACATAATTTTTACAGTAAAATTATGTTTTTTTAAACTGATCAAAACAATTTTAAACCTGTCATTTGGATTTTTTTAAATCTTGGTTGTACATTAAACTTTTAGCCATGGTCAAGAGGTAAAATATAAAAAAAAGTTTGAGAACCGTATTAGGGTTGGATGCAGATCCCACAGATAAAAGGCATGATCGCAAATTTCATGGACGCATATCCTTGCCAACTCAAACAATAGAAATGGATGAAATTAATTTATCAATAAATTGATTTTGAGTTTTTATGTGAAATTAATAAAAAATTGAAATCTTTTAAAAATTTTAGTTGATTACAGAAAGGTAAAGCTTTCAAAATAATTTGAAACGAGGATTCTAGACTATTAAAATGTACACAGAACAAAGTAGCTTTAAATTAATTCAGACCGATTCTGTATTTACTATATCATGAAGCAAATACATGTTTTATTGTAATTTATTTATATAATTGTTTTGTAATAAGCCCTGGTCCACTATTTAATACAATACATTAATAATTATTATATTACTAACAATCACGTGACTTATGTTGTGTGTGTATTTTCATGGTTTGATGTGATTTGGAATATACAAAACGACAAATTGCTTTGTTTTACTAAAATTAATTAATTTATTTGGTTACAAACAAATATACTCCAATTTGGAAATAATACAATACAAGTGGAATGTAGCTATCTATAAACTAGTTTGATAATATAAATAACGATGTTAACCAAAATATGTAGATTTAATGAATATTGACCTAATATCTATAAACTCAATTCAACATTGGTAAGTATTTATTTTCTTAAAAGGTTGGAAAATAATATTTATAGCGCAACTTATTAGAATGTATTGTATATTTGGTGTATGTATATACTCAATATGATTAATTTAAAGAATATTATAATATATGGGCTTATGTATAAAGTATTACAATTTATTTAGTGTCCATTATAATAAATAGTAATAGAAGTATACAGGTTCGTACGTAGGATTTATGCAAGAGGGGGGGGAGCGTCAATGATAAATTTTTTTTATATGGTATGATCAACTGGTTAACAATACAATAATTAACAAAATATGTGATATAGTTATGATGGATGACACATAACATATTATTGAACTGTTTCCTTAAGTAATAAAAAATAGTTTAAATATTTGTATTTTTTGGGACGATAAAAATGTAAGCACACAAATAAATCACACAATAATTAGCAGCATATTGTTTTATCTAGTGTACATTTATTTTTCAATGGGAGGGGTTTGAACCCCTATAATTACCCCTCCCCCCAGGCTGTGCATACGGACCTGTGTATATATAATTCTAATATTTATATTTGCATTTTATAAAACATTTAATTTAAAATGCGTGATGCAAAAATACATATAAATATTTAAACTATCTTGTAAAACAATTTTTTTACAAACTATAGCATTAGGGTTATTATTAAATAACCAAGCGAATAAATATGAATAAATAAACTTAATTCAGAAGAATTACAACAATATGAAGATAGAATGAAAAAATTACAGTTGTGAAATACTACCCCAATTCACCCGAACAAGTTAAGAAACTAGGTATTCACACCCTTGAAAATTTGGTCCCTTGCTAGAATGACAATTTAGACCACGATGCCACTGGCGCAGGATAACTAATAGTAAATTGTAAGAACTTCACAAATATACAAACATTTGAGCACAGGCTTCTTAGGCATGCACAGTGCATTCCGTTCATCTTGAAAGGTAGCATCTTACCTTGACGTATTACACTATGGGCCTGTCTTATATGTCATAGTCAAACAATAGTAGGAAATCTTGTTACCTTTTAGAGTTAATGAAAAGTACAAAATGAGTTCTGTAAACTATATTGACTTAGTATAAATAAAGTCAATAAGGGTTAAATAATAGAAAATATGACATTTAAATTTTAAAAATTATTTGAAGGGGCATAATGTACAACATAATTTAACAATAACAACCTAGTTTGCCATCAAATACCTCTTTGAGAACAAATATTGAGCAGACGTTGAAGATTAGTATAGTAACATAGTATCTGGTAGGTTTAAGATTAGGATAGTAACATAGCATTTGTTAGGTTTAAGATCATTAAATATTCAGGAGCATGTCTTTCTGGTAAAAACAATTTTATATTAAAATTAGGAAATAATACAGTCGAGAAATGCATGCTATTACTCGATCAGTAAGTTGTTAACATTTAACCTGCTGTCAAGAAATACACGTACCCTGTACTCCTCACAAGACATTGTTCGGATAGTAAAATCTCGCTGATTACGTTGGGCAGGACATCCAGTGCGAATAGAAGAAAACTTAACTACGTTCAGAGTATTAACTGGCAAACCTAATAGAAAAAGACCATTGGGAAGACCTAATAGAAATGGACCAATGGGAAGACCTAATAGAAATATACCAATGGGAATACCTAATAGAAATATACCATTGGGAAGACCTAATAGAAATGGACCAATGGGAAGACCTAATAGAAATATACCATTGGGAAGACCTAATAGAAAAAGACCATTGGGAATACCTAATATAAAGAGATCATTGGGAAGACCTAATGGAAATATACCATTAAGAATACCTAATAAAAAGAGACCATTCGGAAGACCTAATAGAAATATACTATTGAGAAGACCTAATAGAAAGAGACCAATGGGAAGACATAATAAAAGAGACCATTGGGAAGATCTAATAGAAAGAGACCATTGGGAAGACCTNAATAAAAATAATGTTTGTAGTAATTAGCATAGGATATTCAATCAGCAGAGTCACAACTTGTATGTAAATATACATACTGTACAATAAAAATAATGTTTGTAGTAATTAGCATAGGATATTCAATCAGCAGAGTCACAACTTGTATGTAAATATACATACTGTACAATAAAAATAATGTTTGTAGTAATTAGCATAGGATATTCAATCAGCAGAGTCACAACTTGTATGTAAATATACATACTGTACAATAAAAATAATGTTTGTAGTAATTAGCATAGGATATTCAATCAGCAGAGTCACAACTTGTATGTAAATATACATACTGTACAATAAAAATAATGTTTGTAGTAATTAGCATAGGATATTCAATCAGCAGAGTCACAACTTGTATGTAAATATACATACTGTACAATAAAAATAATGTTTGTAGTAATTAGCATAGGATATTCAATCAGCAGAGTCACAACTTGTATGTAAATATACATACTGTACAATAAAAATAATGTTTGTAGTAATTAGCATAGGATATTCAATCAGCAGAGTCACAACTTGTATGTAAATATACATACTGTACAATAAAAATAATGTTTGTAGTAATTAGCATAGGATATTCAATCAGCAGAGTCACAACTTGTATGTAAATATACATACTGTACAATAAAAATAATGTTTGTAGTAATTAGCATAGGATATTCAATCAGCAGAGTCACAACTTGTATGTAAATATACATACTGTACAATAAAAATAATGTTTGTAGTAATTAGCATAGGATATTCAATCAGCAGAGTCACAACTTGTATGTAAATATACATACTGTACAATAAAAATAATGTTTGTAGTAATTAGCATAGGATATTCAATCAGCAGAGTCACAACTTGTATGTAAATATACATACTGTACAATAAAAATAATGTTTGTAGTAATTAGCATAGGATATTCAATCAGCAGAGTCACAACTTGTATGTAAATATACATACTGTACAATAAAAATAATGTTTGTAGTAATTAGCATAGGATATTCAATCAGCAGAGTCACAACTTGTATGTAAATATACATACTGTACAATAAAAATAATGTTTGTAGTAATTAGCATAGGATATTCAATCAGCAGAGTCACAACTTGTATGTAAATATACATACTGTACAATAAAAATAATGTTTGTAGTAATTAGCATAGGATATTCAATCAGCAGAGTCACAACTTGTATGTAAATATACATACTGTACAATAAAAATAATGTTTGTAGTAATTAGCATAGGATATTCAATCAGCAGAGTCACAACTTGTATGTAAATATACATACTGTACAATAAAAATAATGTTTGTAGTAATTAGCATAGGATATTCAATCAGCAGAGTCACAACTTGTATGTAAATATACATACTGTACAATAAAAATAATGTTTGTAGTAATTAGCATAGGATATTCAATCAGCAGAGTCACAACTTGTATGTAAATATACATACTGTACAATAAAAATAATGTTTGTAGTAATTAGCATAGGATATTCAATCAGCAGAGTCACAACTTGTATGTAAATATACATACTGTACAATAAAAATAATGTTTGTAGTAATTAGCATAGGATATTCAATCAGCAGAGTCACAACTTGTATGTAAATATACATACTGTACAATAAAAATAATGTTTGTAGTAATTAGCATAGGATATTCAATCAGCAGAGTCACAACTTGTATGTAAATATACATACTGTACAATAAAAATAATGTTTGTAGTAATTAGCATAGGATATTCAATCAGCAGAGTCACAACTTGTATGTAAATATACATACTGTACAATAAAAATAATGTTTGTAGTAATTAGCATAGGATATTCAATCAGCAGAGTCACAACTTGTATGTAAATATACATACTGTACAATAAAAATAATGTTTGTAGTAATTAGCATAGGATATTCAATCAGCAGAGTCACAACTTGTATGTAAATATACATACTGTACAATAAAAATAATGTTTGTAGTAATTAGCATAGGATATTCAATCAGCAGAGTCACAACTTGTATGTAAATATACATACTGTACAATAAAAATAATGTTTGTAGTAATTAGCATAGGATATTCAATCAGCAGAGTCACAACTTGTATGTAAATATACATACTGTACAATAAAAATAATGTTTGTAGTAATTAGCATAGGATATTCAATCAGCAGAGTCACAACTTGTATGTAAATATACATACTGTACAATAAAAATAATGTTTGTAGTAATTAGCATAGGATATTCAATCAGCAGAGTCACAACTTGTATGTAAATATACATACTGTACAATAAAAATAATGTTTGTAGTAATTAGCATAGGATATTCAATCAGCAGAGTCACAACTTGTATGTAAATATACATACTGTACAATAAAAATAATGTTTGTAGTAATTAGCATAGGATATTCAATCAGCAGAGTCACAACTTGTATGTAAATATACATACTGTACAATAAAAATAATGTTTGTAGTAATTAGCATAGGATATTCAATCAGCAGAGTCACAACTTGTATGTAAATATACATACTGTACAATAAAAATAATGTTTGTAGTAATTAGCATAGGATATTCAATCAGCAGAGTCACAACTTGTATGTAAATATACATACTGTACAATAAAAATAATGTTTGTAGTAATTAGCATAGGATATTCAATCAGCAGAGTCACAACTTGTATGTAAATATACATACTGTACAATAAAAATAATGTTTGTAGTAATTAGCATAGGATATTCAATCAGCAGAGTCACAACTTGTATGTAAATATACATACTGTACAATAAAAATAATGTTTGTAGTAATTAGCATAGGATATTCAATCAGCAGAGTCACAACTTGTATGTAAATATACATACTGTACAATAAAAATAATGTTTGTAGTAATTAGCATAGGATATTCAATCAGCAGAGTCACAACTTGTATGTAAATATACATACTGTACAATAAAAATAATGTTTGTAGTAATTAGCATAGGATATTCAATCAGCAGAGTCACAACTTGTATGTAAATATACATACTGTACAATAAAAATAATGTTTGTAGTAATTAGCATAGGATATTCAATCAGCAGAGTCACAACTTGTATGTAAATATACATACTGTACAATAAAAATAATGTTTGTAGTAATTAGCATAGGATATTCAATCAGCAGAGTCACAACTTGTATGTAAATATACATACTGTACAATAAAAATAATGTTTGTAGTAATTAGCATAGGATATTCAATCAGCAGAGTCACAACTTGTATGTAAATATACATACTGTACAATAAAAATAATGTTTGTAGTAATTAGCATAGGATATTCAATCAGCAGAGTCACAACTTGTATGTAAATATACATACTGTACAATAAAAATAATGTTTGTAGTAATTAGCATAGGATATTCAATCAGCAGAGTCACAACTTGTATGTAAATATACATACTGTACAATAAAAATAATGTTTGTAGTAATTAGCATAGGATATTCAATCAGCAGAGTCACAACTTGTATGTAAATATACATACTGTACAATAAAAATAATGTTTGTAGTAATTAGCATAGGATATTCAATCAGCAGAGTCACAACTTGTATGTAAATATACATACTGTACAATAAAAATAATGTTTGTAGTAATTAGCATAGGATATTCAATCAGCAGAGTCACAACTTGTATGTAAATATACATACTGTACAATAAAAATAATGTTTGTAGTAATTAGCATAGGATATTCAATCAGCAGAGTCACAACTTGTATGTAAATATACATACTGTACAATAAAAATAATGTTTGTAGTAATTAGCATAGGATATTCAATCAGCAGAGTCACAACTTGTATGTAAATATACATACTGTACAATAAAAATAATGTTTGTAGTAATTAGCATAGGATATTCAATCAGCAGAGTCACAACTTGTATGTAAATATACATACTGTACAATAAAAATAATGTTTGTAGTAATTAGCATAGGATATTCAATCAGCAGAGTCACAACTTGTATGTAAATATACATACTGTACAATAAAAATAATGTTTGTAGTAATTAGCATAGGATATTCAATCAGCAGAGTCACAACTTGTATGTAAATATACATACTGTACAATAAAAATAATGTTTGTAGTAATTAGCATAGGATATTCAATCAGCAGAGTCACAACTTGTATGTAAATATACATACTGTACAATAAAAATAATGTTTGTAGTAATTAGCATAGGATATTCAATCAGCAGAGTCACAACTTGTATGTAAATATACATACTGTACAATAAAAATAATGTTTGTAGTAATTAGCATAGGATATTCAATCAGCAGAGTCACAACTTGTATGTAAATATACATACTGTACAATAAAAATAATGTTTGTAGTAATTAGCATAGGATATTCAATCAGCAGAGTCACAACTTGTATGTAAATATACATACTGTACAATAAAAATAATGTTTGTAGTAATTAGCATAGGATATTCAATCAGCAGAGTCACAACTTGTATGTAAATATACATACTGTACAATAAAAATAATGTTTGTAGTAATTAGCATAGGATATTCAATCAGCAGAGTCACAACTTGTATGTAAATATACATACTGTACAATAAAAATAATGTTTGTAGTAATTAGCATAGGATATTCAATCAGCAGAGTCACAACTTGTATGTAAATATACATACTGTACAATAAAAATAATGTTTGTAGTAATTAGCATAGGATATTCAATCAGCAGAGTCACAACTTGTATGTAAATATACATACTGTACAATAAAAATAATGTTTGTAGTAATTAGCATAGGATATTCAATCAGCAGAGTCACAACTTGTATGTAAATATACATACTGTACAATAAAAATAATGTTTGTAGTAATTAGCATAGGATATTCAATCAGCAGAGTCACAACTTGTATGTAAATATACATACTGTACAATAAAAATAATGTTTGTAGTAATTAGCATAGGATATTCAATCAGCAGAGTCACAACTTGTATGTAAATATACATACTGTACAATAAAAATAATGTTTGTAGTAATTAGCATAGGATATTCAATCAGCAGAGTCACAACTTGTATGTAAATATACATACTGTACAATAAAAATAATGTTTGTAGTAATTAGCATAGGATATTCAATCAGCAGAGTCACAACTTGTATGTAAATATACATACTGTACAATAAAAATAATGTTTGTAGTAATTAGCATAGGATATTCAATCAGCAGAGTCACAACTTGTATGTAAATATACATACTGTACAATAAAAATAATGTTTGTAGTAATTAGCATAGGATATTCAATCAGCAGAGTCACAACTTGTATGTAAATATACATACTGTACAATAAAAATAATGTTTGTAGTAATTAGCATAGGATATTCAATCAGCAGAGTCACAACTTGTATGTAAATATACATACTGTACAATAAAAATAATGTTTGTAGTAATTAGCATAGGATATTCAATCAGCAGAGTCACAACTTGTATGTAAATATACATACTGTACAATAAAAATAATGTTTGTAGTAATTAGCATAGGATATTCAATCAGCAGAGTCACAACTTGTATGTAAATATACATACTGTACAATAAAAATAATGTTTGTAGTAATTAGCATAGGATATTCAATCAGCAGAGTCACAACTTGTATGTAAATATACATACTGTACAATAAAAATAATGAAAAAAGTTAATAAAATGATTTCATATTGTTTTGATAAGTTTTGGTTTACAAAACACAATCGTAGTACACATCTGTATTTATTTATTTATTTATTTATAAATCGCCAGCGGGAAATATAGATCAGGTCTGTGAAAAAAAATACAACTACATTTGTATTATTTTGAAATAAGAGGTAGAAAACAACTTTTAGTTTTGAAAACTCATATAAGTATTAATATATTGAGCACAGATAGAAAAGAATTTCTGTAACCATTTTGAATAGAAAATATATAGGAAAAAAGTTTTACCACGTATTAATTCGTGCCACTTATATATATATATATAACGCTAATTGAGTAGGATTGAGTATGTTGTAATTTTTGAGGAAGTACATTCATATTTGCATCGAGGAAATGTGGGGTAAAAATCAAGGAAAACCAAGGTCGTAGCCGGGGGAGTTTGGGGGTTCAAACCCCCTTCCTCCGAAATGTTATTAACAAAATATATATGGCTTTATTTATGGTTCAAACAATATCAAAATTAAGATACAAATACAAATTAGGGGGCTGTGTTACCATAAAAAGCACTTCAGAGATCTTCTAGAGGTGTTTAATATTTAGAATTTTTCCTAACCCTCAGCACTTATGGTGTTATGTTGCCATAAAAAACATTTCAGATAACTTATAGACATGTTTAATATTTTGAAATTTTCCTAGAATTTGGCAGTTATGGTGTTATGTTGAAAAAAAAACCCACTTCAGATAGCTTCTAGAGCTGTTTAATATTCAGACTTTTTTCCTAGCCTACGGTAGTTAGGGTGTTATATTGCCATAAAAAAACACTTCAGAGAGCTTTTTAGAGGTGTTTATATTTATAATTTGTCCTAGCCTCTGGCAGTTAGGGGATTATATTGAAAAAAAAACCACTTCAGATAGCTTCTAGAACTGTTTATCATTTATATATTTTTCTAACTTCTGGCAATTGAAGGATTTGCCCACCAACCCCACTCTCCCACCCTCCGAAGGCTGACTACGGCCTTGAGGAAAACACACTAAGGGGTGGTCTTATTACTACCGGATAGATATTGCTTTCGGGAGGTTAAATTTAGTGACCAGATAAAAGGGAACCTGGGACCTTTGAGTTCGATTACCGTGTCCAGGTGTCATTTTTCAATTTTCAGAATATGATATCTAGATGGAGTAAATCCTCACTAAAAGCATATATAATAGCTTTGGCTATTTGATTATTTCATATTGTTGAATGTCCAAGGTTATGAATGGTGGTGTTCCCACTTAATTCCCTGAATACTATCTACAGTGACAAGCGATACCTAGATCCCGCCTGACTTCATCAGCACGTTGCACTATGTTGGTTACAAAGGCAGAGGCTGGACGGACGCAACCTCCTCTCTAACGATCTCACACCTGACACAGCTTCCAACAGTGCCTCTGTCGTCCCACATGTGTCACACGTGTGTATCCCTCATACTCACTAGGGATTCAACGACTGCTCTCGTCTTTGACCAAACACATAGGAAGTGGGCAGGGGGGAGGGGGGGGGAACTAAGCCACCAGGACGTCGAAAGATATCCTGGTAGGTCGGTTTGGTTTGGGTCAAAGCAACTACTTAAAACTAAAATAAGCCATTAAGTTTATTTTTTCTTGGTGCTGTTTATAAACAATTTACCAATTCAAACGTATAAAGAATTGTGTTTATTGAATGCTTACTGTTACTAGCGTTGTAATCTACACAAGTAGCAGATATACGATAATTTTACAAATCTAAATATATCAAAAATACACTCTCAAATATTATCTAAAAATTTAGAAGCAATTTTGTCCATGCAAATATAAAATAGAAACTTATGTTTCAATTGGACTAAATAGCGTCATATTCATCAATGTTTTTTTTCTGAAATGGTCTCGGGATTAAACTTATTAAAATATTAATATTTCATCTCACCACTTCAATGGTATTTATGAATGTATGAAAGGCCATCATAGTTGTGGTTCCAGACAGCCTCCAACCTGCCAGTCCACCCCTGAGAAAGTGTTGAGGTTAGCTAATATCTAACTTCTAAGCATGAGATTATCATGGATTTCAGGCTGCCAGCAGTTTATAGGCATTAGGTGGCCTTTATGTTTAGTAATATAATAGATGAAACTAAGCAGTAAAAGTATTTATTTTGGTTTATAATCAATTAAAATATTTATATTATAGTATGTTATATTTTAAGGCAATAGTAATAAATATAATTTTAAATTGATTCAGCACAGAAAACAATATCGGCATGCTTAGTTTACAGTTTTCCCTTTTGTATAAAATTATAATTATTAAGTATTAAATCAGCTTAACACCATGCACCATCGTTCGATCATTCGAGGCAATATTTGTCATTTTGGCAACGGACACTTATGACTTCTTGCTCCTAATTAACTGTTTCTAATGGTATCACATCTGATCCACAGCGCAGCACTCTAACACTCCTCAAAATGATGTTTATGAATCGCTTCATTAACAGATGCTAGTCAAAATATTGCCTATGCCCACAGTATCTGTCGAAACGTTTAAAAAAATTATTTTAGGGAGGTAGAAAGTTATCCAATAATGAACACCAAATGTGACGTGTTTTAGTTCAGTTTGTGCCGATAGAGTGATCTTCATAATGATACCAACTTGTGCTTTAAATCAACTTAGTTTGCATACACAGTTTTTTTTACGCCACGGATTATTACTATCGGTCTGGACTGTGCTCACTTTAATTATGTTAATGGGGTAGCAATGAATAAGATAAACTTTAAAGGAAGGGTAAAGGTATTTTTTGAAGGGAGAGGACGAGACAATTTGGATAAAAACACCGTCAGAACTTGCTGGTGACATTTAAATCCTGACTTCTCCGTCATCGGCAAACCAGACTAAACTAATCTTAAATTTAGTCCGTACTCCCACCGATGAGAGTTTACTCTCAGACATTCAGGCAGTCTTCTACTTTCCTACATAATATCGTTCCCGAAAACGTTTATAAAAGTGTAGCAATAGTGCAATATAATAATAAGAATTATTATTATTATTATTATTATTATGGAGTGATAAGTCTCTAAAAAGCTAACAAATATTATGAGCTCAGTAATCATAGTATAGATGCTTCCGGTTTTGCCTCTGATCTCTTTCTATCTATATTTCCTTTAAAGATAATCATGAGTGCTATTAATTCATTCTTTCCTAAATTACTGCATTGGTTACCAATACGTCAGTTGATTTAGAAGCTTTCCAGATATAAGACATGTTATACTTCTCCACTCAAATATGGCTTCATGTTAAGAAATATGTACTTGAGAAATTTTTCCGTATAATGGTATTCCAATAATTTCTTTGAACGATATTAACATATACATTATTAATATAAATATAAATTACTTTATTAAAATCTTAACTGTGATTTATAACTATACAATAGTGAAAATTGACTTTAAAAATTATCTGAAGCATAACATACTTGTTACACGTATCAATGAGCACACGGGATAAACGTCAAACTCACTTGGTCCCATTTTACTGGCGATAGGAACGTATAGGGTCGAAATCCAGCTTAATGCTCTACAGGTGAGTTTCCTGAGTGTTCTCCCACTTTCCCTCTATGAAAATTTGGGTACATTTCCATTCAATTCTAGCTTTATCATTCTTACCCAAATAGTACAACATAATGTGGATAGCTCTGACGAGCAGTAAGATAAGGCGCAAAAGATTAACTTGTTTGGTTGCCTCTAAATAAATTCAAGGTGTTCAGTTTGTAAACAAAGCAAACCAATCAAATTACTGGCTTTATCATATATTTCTTGCTGATGTTGTTATTTAAAATTCGCAAGATAATGGAGTGTTAGTGAAAAAAGTCAAAGTTTTAATCTCAACTGTAAAATGGTGTAACCGTTTTAAAAGTGTTACTAAATACCTGCATCGTAAATCATGCACTAACACAATTTGTGTTCAAAACATATGTATAGATATTTCCAAAAAAACTGTATTGTTTGCCTTTTAAAATCAAAAATAGACATTCAAAATCATAATAAATAGTGATAACAGATTGCTTTGTTCTCGCATGTCTCAAGGCGTTAAAAATGTTAACGTTTGTATATGCCATAGTTCTCTATAGGGATTGTATCAAGATTTGTTTTTGGAAAGGAATTCCATTTTGAGATTAACAAGAGTGAATCCAACATCTATTCCAATTGTATGTATTGTCTGTCAATGTTCTAGAAATAATTATTCTCTATTATTTTCTATTGCTAATTGTTGTAGCACTATACAATAGCATGTCTTGACACTGAAATACAGTCGGTTGTACTGAAGTTGTTAACTATGATTGGTTTTCCACTCTCTCTCAACCAAAGTTGTGGTACATTTCATTTAAATTCTACCGTCCCTATCGCTATTCTAGTGCACCCTATATGTAGGTAGTCCGGTTGGATAATAAGGAGCGATACACAAATAATCTGAGTGTATATTTCTCTGTGGTAACCCAACTAAAGCTCTTCAAACATCACAAACTATGGTATCATTCACAGTGACGGTCTAATCACGTCACCGTGGTAGCCAAGTGCAACCAACCACTTTTACAGAACGATTCTACGGTACTTTCACGATAAAATAAACTAAACTCTATTGGAACACCCACATTTTTATAGGGTGCCAGGAATAGTCCGATCTAAGTCATAAAGGAAAAGAGCACGTAGAACTTATTACATCCAGGACTCCTGTAAAGTTGAGGGCAACAGGCTGACCTCATAATAAAAATCATGTAAGCTAGTTGTTAAATAAATCTTGAGAAAAAGTATATTTTGAAATAATAATCATCAACTGTTTCTAGCTCGTGGCCGGGTCAGTTTAGTAAAACGCCTCTACCTTTATCCTTCCACCATTTTTCCTCCTTTAATTGCTTTCATTCTTCTCTTCTCCCTTGTACACTTTCTGTTATCTGCTCCTCCCATCTCTTTCTTAACCTTCATTGGGGTCTTTTTCTTACATATTTCGTTTCCATAATTTTCTTTGGCATCCCCTCCTACACCGTCCTGATCACAAGTCCACACCATATCAGTCTTGCTTCCTCTACCATCTAGTGTACTCCCTGTACCCTTCACTCTTTCCCGAATGAATAAAATTGATTAATTTGTCATATTCTTACTATTCAGGTCAACGTGTTTAAAACATTCCCTATCTATGATTCATCAAATAAATGGCAGTACTAATTTTAACATTTTTTTTTAGAACTCACTCTTAAAAAAAAAGCAATGATAGCCCTATGTAACTTACAATTAAATTAGCTTCATGAAGAAATATTGTGTTAATGATTAGCTTAGCAACTCAAAACAGGTGATCACCATCCCCCACTCGGCAGATGCTGGAGTATGCAGGAAATTAGATCAGGAAAAATATCCACTATTCAATAAATTATGTATTTACCTAGCTAACATCTTTATGGTGTAAATAAATTGCTGCAATCCATTATGTGAGTCTGCCTTAATCTTTATGTATTTTATTGTTGAATTATTTCCTTTTTACAAACTTTGTCAGAATATTTAATCCTCTAACCTTCAAAGTATGCTAATGAGTCTTTTGTTTTTTTCTCTTTAAAAATATCAATCACTTTCTCTCTTCCAAAACCAGGGAGACTAACAATGTTTCTCTTTGGAAAGTTATAGAAATAAAATACGAATATTAAGGAGTATTTAATAAACACAGTTAATAACATAAAGATTGTATGGAAAATATTGTTCATATGGTTTTAAACAGAATTATCAGAGTTATATTTAAATACAAACACTAAAAATAACCTTAAAACTATTTGAAACAAATTCGCCGCTCCAGTGACATCATTATAGCAAGCATATTCGACTAGGGCAACGATGTGACGGCGAATATCGATAGGTCTTCTAAAAATAATATATTGTTGAATTGATTATGGCCTTAGTCGATAGTTGACCATCACTTCCCGAACCTCAATATTCTCACGTGACAGGTAGTATTGAAATGGAAGATACCAACTCCAGCGGCGTTCGATATATCGTTTAAAAGATTTTGAATTCAAAACCAGGTAACTAGCTTAAATGTAATATTAAGATTACACTAAAACTATTTTAATATAGTGGTGAATTTTATGAACCCTTCTTTTAGTAAAGGAAATTTAAGTTTCAAATTTCTCGCGTAGTACTTATTGATGTGTAGTTTTTGTTTGTTTGCCTTTCTAATAGTCATCGTAACAATCTTACTTAAAATGATTTAATATAGATTATGGTTATAATAATTAAACCGAACTATGAAGGAATACGAGGTATAGTACTATTAAAACCCCAACTATTGATCATGTGGTATTAGACGTCACGCTCGCAATAGACTGCATTGTTGACAACTAGAAAGTTTTTGCCCCGCCTTGTACTAACCTTTTGGGTTATACGCTTGATTAGGAAGTCAGATTTATTCTTGGTCAGGGGAACTGGGGTAATTTTAAAATACGATTGCTTATCACTTATTTTATAAGCTCTTACTTAAGCTAATGGGGCTGCACTTCCTTTATACTATCCTCTTCATCCAAAACCGATAGATTAACTTGCATAAGACATGTCAATAAACGTATTAATTAGTATACAATATACTATATAACTGCATGGATATTGTTGGGTTTGGTATTCTTGAAACTCTCCGGGACATGGTACCTTTCGTGGTTTTTAAGAAAAAGCAAAAATGCATTCTGATAAAAGTGTATCATTGCTCATTAAATTTTAAAATTATAATATTTTGTTTACAGAAAAAAACAAAACATTGCTTAACCAGTGCACTACAAAACTGACGTATTAATGCTCATGCAGGAAAATGTATGGTCAGATGTAAAGCGCCGGACTCGTTTGATTACGCTACACGTCATGCATGCATGTGCTACGTGTTTCTTCGCCTGGTTGGTTAGGATACGATACCTAAACGCGATACGTTGATCGGTCAGTTAAACAATTTCAGTTACTGCGCAAATATCCGGAAAAATTCGTGGAGTATTTACTAGCGCATATAAGCTTGGCTAAATATATATGTTGCCATTTCAAAGTTCTTTTAGTATTTTATATTTAAGAACTTTGATAAAAATTTAAAATTATTTATCTATCATTTTGAGTCAAGATTACCATTTTAAACTTATCATAAAATTTAATTGGCATTATTATGTATAAAACTAAGGAATTACAAAGTTATGTTTTTACAACCTCTTAACTCATTATCCACATATAAGTCGATAATTATAAAAACACAATTGAGTGATATCAATTAATTGAACATTCATTTCTTTTGAATACATGGTATTTGCCTGATGATAAGCAAATGGTGATGAAAGATGTATTTTATGTTTATCAGAAAATAAATCTCAGATTTTTATAGTACATTTATTTTATACAAATTCATGCGCAAAGAAATTTGTCAGATAACATTGTAAAAATGGTGAATTTGACTTCTGGAATTGATATTTTGGTCTCTTGAAAATTAAACTAATACTATATTTGTTACTAAAGAGTCGTGACTAGACGCTGGATATACAATATGTCCATATGTCTTTGAAAATGGGATACATTATTTTTATTATTAAATAATTAAATACAAAATATTTGTATCCATACATTTAATAAAACTTTGCCTGTATATTCGATTGTCTGTTTGTTATTTTGTTTGTTTGTTTGTTTCCAGTAAACTTAGAAAGTACTAATAATATCGAGATGAGACTTCTTCTGAGCTAGGTATACTCAGTGAACGAGGTAAGCTATATTTTATCACAATATCCTCAGCAAGCTAAGCAATGTTGAAAAAACGAGCGTAAGCAGTAAACATACGTAATGGCTGTTTGGCGCGGGTAGAAAGAGTGAAGCATGGCACTTCATTGGCTCAGAGGGAGTGAGTTGGGGGCTAGTTCTGTATCTTCGTGAATCTCCGTACTCTCATAAAGCACTGATATTGAGTAGGTTCCATTATTTACTCGCATTTAAAGTTTCCAGATGTCTTATATGCATGCCTACTAGCTGTTTGATACCAAGCCAATAGCACAATTTTGTTTATTGCAATAAAGCACTCCCTATTGAATGCATATATCACTTTAATTTATTTATGTTTCTTAGAAAGCCATTTTAATCAACAATATTTTGGAGTTCATTACAACAATGCCTCCATATAGGATTGATAGCCTTTGTTAGCGCGCCTGTGTTCATATCTTAAATTTAGATGACTTTTTAGTTATTTTATGGGTGTACATGTAGACTAGGTTTAATCGTTTTTATCATAGTAAATTTTAAATGTTTGGTTTGGTGTTCATTGCAACAATACGTAAGAAAGCCACTGTGAGCTTGCTTACCTTTGCATCTTATATTTAGGTATTGGTTTAGTTTTTTATGGTTATGTGTGTAAAGTGAGTGTATTTAAAAATATTTAGTAATAAATTTAAGCTTATTATTTTGATGTTAATTACAACAATGTCTTTATGTAGAAGGTTTCTTCTTCCTTTCTTGTTTGATCCACTCTCTGAGAGCACGTGGTCAGGCTCAAGCACTATATATGTTTAGAGTTTGCAAGCATTGTTACTCATTACAATACTGGCTTCACTGAGGTGAGAGACGCTGTTATAGATAGTTTATTATTAGAATTCTAAATTCTATTTTGGCTTAAATTATTTAAATGTTTTCAAAATTTATCTTTAGAAATTCTAATAATAAGACTTATTTTTTGACAGTGGATGTCATGTTTAGCTATATTTTTGCGCGGCTAGAGTAAGGACACTTTACTGCTTGGATTACAACTTCCTTAAGGGAAAAAGATTTGACCAAGCTTTTGATTAATATTCTGTCTATCCGCTCCACGTATTATTTTCGGAACATATTTGGTAGTGACGGTGTATGTTGTTTGCTAACAAATAACGTCGTTCACCAAACACTTATTTATTTGTAATTTAGGTTTATTGGGTATCGCTATAGTGCAGGAGTATTTCATTCTAATCTAATTCCTTACTTAGTTCATAGATTCTTTACTTATTAAATTTGGTATAAGGCTGTTAGACGGTGGGATATTTCTATGACATTTTTATGTTTGTTAAAGGTTAAAATATATGTCTAGTACGTTTGATTAAGCTCGAGGCCACCTTATGGAATGAATTCTAATTTAACTTTTATTTAATTTTGTTGGTCATCTCCAAATGGGAAGGTAATAAAAGTCAAATTTAAACTTAGTCTTTAGATTTACCTCTTTATACCTCTTTGTATATTATTTCTCACGAGGGGTGGGGGAAGGTTTACCAATATTATAAATTAATACCATACTATTAATATGAAATTCATAATATATTAATATAGCTAATTAGTAGTTACCAATAAAATTCTAAATATGCCAATAGACAAATCACACAAGCTTACCAAAAAAAAAAGGAAAATATAATCAGTTTATAAAATTGTTATCATATCAATGGTAAGAAAAAATCTAAGCATAATTGTGGGTGCAGAATGAAATTTAAAGCAGTGTACTAAACCTGCACTAACATCGCTACCCTTCAAACCACCAACGTTCCTACAGCATTGTAAACCTTGCAGTGAGTCTCTATAATGTCTCCACTCACCCGGAATGATATCATCCCTGTCGTCTTTAGTATCAAAGGTTGAGGCAGGACAATAAAAATAACGGGAGCTCTTCTTGCGCAGGAGAAAATTGTGCCAACAGAAATGTAAGCTAGGACAATCCATTTAGCTTTCTGCAGATTTAACATAATTGTTTCCCTCAATACTCTGAATACAGTAGACATAATCCCAAATGTATTTTCGATCACTCTACGGGCACGTGAATGCCTATAATTATAAGTTCTTTCAACAGAACCTTTAGGATATCTTCCAACAAATGGTTTTAATACATTGTGAAATAGAGCAAAGGTGTCATCAACAACAATAACACATGCAATGTCTCTAAACGTCAGGCTTTGACCTGTGGGACTGTGGAGTGTATTACGCTGTAGTGCGGCGTACAAATCTGATTAGATAAACACACCACCATCTGAAATCCTCCCTTGAAGACCAACATTACAGTATAAGAAATTATAGTTAACATCACACAGGCCCATAAGCACAATGCTAAAACGATTCTTATAATAACTATAAAATTAAACTCCGCAGTTTGGTGGTGGCTGTATATGTACAGTACATGTTTCCCATCTAGTGCTCCGATGCAGTTTGTAAACGCCCGTTGTGCCTCAAAATCTTTGGAAAAATCCATTCATTCTTCTTCCACTGTAGGGATCTGTAAATAAACCATCTAAACAGCATACACACATAGAAATAATCACTTGAGTATACCTAAACTAATGCATTTAGGGTAAAATTAAGTAAATACTTTCTTGGTACAAAAAAATGTAATTTTTAGTAATTTTTTGAATTTCTATTGTTGCCCTTAGCATAACACTTTTTTAATGAAAATAATATATTGTTATGATCTTTCAAAGATATGTTACATTTTTAGACGCAACTAGAGTTTTGCTTACAAATACAATATAAATAAAATGTATAAGAAATAATTAACAACTGAATTCTCACTGTCACCTCCCACCCATAAACTATTGCATTGTATTTTTTTCAGGAAATTAATGCAGATGAGAACATGGTTTCACAAGAACGCAATGAAACACTTAGGATTTCAATGAATCACAAGGACGCAATGGATGATCTGGAAATGATGACGAAAAGACTAAAAGGTGTAGTAAAAGTTTTCATAGAAAGCAAAACAAAACTAATCAACTCGAACACCAAGTGAACAATGCATGGCCCACCATGAAATAAACAATGTGTTATCCCGCCCAGAATGGTATGCACTTCAAAATAAACCAACCACTACTTCACGAACTACACGCTACGATCCATGTCCAGCATCCTATCACGCTGCACCTCCATCTACCCTAATTCACAAATATAGCTATTTTTATTCAAGACCCCTCCCCAGAGCTTTGCAATCCCCACACCTGATCTACTACATCACCACCTGCTCCCAATTATCTGCAAATGCATATCATATTCTGAAAATTTAAAAATGACACCTGGAAACGGGTATCGTACCCGAGACCTTTGGCTTAGTACACCAATGCTCTAATCACTGAGCTATCCAGGAATCGTCCCGTGCCCAGGGCCATTCTCCACTCATATTTTAAGGCAAAGTCTGTGATGGACGTGTGGAAATCATCGGCTACAAATGTGTGATTTAATAAGATCACGAGCTATCAGATAACGCAGCCACCCTTGACTCGGTAGTTGGCTTATTTCTGCCACTTGTACAATTATTATAATTGTATGGGATTGAATATTTAAGAATCAAATAGCCAACGCTATTATTTATGCTTTTAGTGAGGATTAATTCAACTAGATGTCATATTCTGAAAATTGAAAAAAATACATCTGAACACGGGAATCAGGTCAGTGGTTAGAGCATTGGTTCAATTCCCGTGTCCAGGTGTATTTTTAAATTTTTTGAATATGATATCTAGATGGAGTAATCCTCACTAAAAGTATAAATAATAGCGTATGTTATTTGATTCATAAATGCATATTAGTCAAAACTTGGAATCTGCATATTCCAGTCCACAATCTTGTTATTCGTACTCCAACCCACCTACACCTGAAATCAAAGCTCAGCAATTGCACAACATTTAGTTCACCCGAACACTGTACACTTGCACAAAGTCAGCTCTCAATTAACTACCCATCTTCAGTCACACTACACTTCTTCATTGTCCACTCCCCATCGACAATCATCAACATTGTACTCAACGAACAATATCTCAACTGTCAAAACTTCTAGAGTCAAAAAGGATTAACAGACTATTCCTTGCTACCAGGTTCATATCCCACAATCTTAGGAATTATTCATTTAATTCATAAAAATTAAGAATATTTAGTTGTTGTACTGGTCGTTGATATCAATACAATATAATATTGATATTATTTTTGGGAGATGAGTTAATATTGGGTTAAAAATTGTTTGTTATACTACTTATACATTAATAAAATACATTTTTGAATTATTTACTGCACTTATTTTACAGATGTCCATTACTACCCCAATGATTAAAAATAATTAAAACAATAACAATAATACGCAGTAATAATAAAAAAAAAATCTTCATTCATAGTAGCTACTGTTGGGCCTATAAAAGAATAATGTTAAGATGAATAAATGTATATTATATGCTATTGATAATACCACTAAAAGTAAAAAACATCACATTTGAATATTATTTAGTAATAACATAATAAATAAACATCTGTAATCATTTGTATTATTATTATTATATGTATTAATCGTAGTTATTGCAAGTCTTGTGTTCGTGTTTTATTTTGTATGTAATAAAGTTTTGTTTAAATACCTTTATTTCATTGCGTAGAACTTCAACAATATTCTTACATACTTCAGGAATGAATTTTGAATTTAATGATTTATAAACCCCGTGGCTATACATCAAACTCCCATATTCGTTTCCAGCTGCTACTAAACTGCGCAGTGTTGTAGCAAATTTTTCTCCCAGAATCACATTTTTCCTTCCCACTTTATCACGTAAATGAGGATACAGAAGTGGAGATAAGCATTCAAAGTCCACATTAGACATGCGTAAAAAGTTATCAAATCCACTTTGCAAATGTAGGTAATTCATTACTCTCATGTGCGCACCTTCAATACTGCGTTTAGCAAAAAAACAACAACATTTGAACCTCCCACCATTTCTTACGTTTCTATTTTTTTTCTACAAACGTACACTTCCTGTCGAAACAATAAATGAAGAAACGGAAAGATACATAATGTGACGTTATTTGCCACCCTACCATGTATTTCTCTATATTTTTTTAAATTTTTATGAAGAGTTTCCAATTTATTTTCGTTTGAAATTAAGCACTTCAAAGAGGGGCCGCTGTATTGCCGGCCTGACAAATAATACTATTTACATCCATTCAATAAAGTAAAAGGACTGAAGGAACAACGTATACCATTGTTTTAAATAATTTAAATAAGGAATTTTGATTTAAGGAAGAACGCTTACCTTTTATTAAACATATTAATTATCCTTTTAAGAAGTGTGTTGACTTATTTATTTTGAACGTCAGCCATGATTGATTTCAACGCATGCGCAGAGCTGTCAAACAAGTGAGTGGTGGGTCTCGTGATTGTTAAAGAAGAGAAAGATGTAAATAACTCAAAACTATGGCGGTTTTTAATTCAGACAGAAATAAACATTTAATTCTTTAAGAAAACATTGTTCATATTCATTATCATACAGTTCAATCTTTATCTTAAATTTTAATTTTATTTGATTTTTATCCCTAGTCCATAGCCAACATTTTATCATTTGGTTTAATATATTAGTTTTCTCTTTGGACTTGGAAGTAAAGAATATAACCTTTTTCAATTTGATTTTTGGAAGACTTTCTGTAGGATACTGGGTCTTCTTCCTCGGTGTTGGTCTAACATGGAGCCAAATCTGTGGCGCTCTTAATTTAATTTATTTTTAAAGTGAATAATGGTTGTAAATTAAAGTACAAGTAGCAAATGGAAATCTAAGTGTGTGTGTGCAAGAACTAGACTGTTTATTTTGTTTAAATTGTGGAAGAATTAGCTATTACTAAAGTGAAACAAATTTCTGAAGTTGGTGTTGTTTCAATATGGACTAATTCATTGGTGAGGTCAAGCCAACTCTTCAACTTTAGATTCACATTTTTTTTTACTTCTATCAAAGATCAGAATTCATGTAAGAACTTTCAGAAAGACTAATTCAGAGAATTGATTAACATTATATTTTATGTCTAAATATTGATTTTTTTTGTTTCTCTTCTTTTTTTGTTTCAACAATACTATTTTATTTTGTCAAATTAGAATTATAACTATCCGGAATTCCATAGGTAGGATTGGGATGTGGTAAAGAAAGAAACAATAATAACTCCACAAAAGTTCCAACAATTGTTATTTTAAACATTTATTTTTATTGTAGTCTAAATCTTATTTTATTTTTAACAATATATTTTTATTTAAACTGTTCATGTTTTATTTTAAGTTTCTCCCAGTGGTCTCGAGTATTGAGAGTCGTCGTGCCACTGTCTGAATTAGCCGAGGTAAATGTTTTTCTTTTTGATTATTATTTTTCTCCTAGATCCTAGAAGTGGCGCCCAACAAATAGCACAATTTTTATACATCTTGACATTAACTGTTGTTATGTAAATAAGATTCAGAAGACACTGATATTAGACCATAAAAACTATAACTCATATATCATATAATATATTATTTTTTATCTATTTTTCACCACAATAACATACATAGACAACATACATATGACAACATAGACAACATACATAGACAACATAGACAACATACATAGACAACATAGACAACATACATAGACAACATAGACAACATACATACATACATAGATACATACATACATACATACACTAACATACATACATACATACATACATACATACATACATACATACATAATACATACATACATAAATACATACATACATACATACATACAAACACACATATATACCTAATCACGCCGTTTCCTTAAGGAGTAAGAGAGAAACTGTGAATGCAGATAAAAAACAACTCCGTACTTAATTTATCCTCACTAGCTTTCTCCACACTTGCCTATCCTTACATACTCCTTTCACTTCAACATCATACATACACCGAATCATACATGCTCTTTTATTCTTAAAACTCTTAATATTTCTCTTTTTCACACATTCTTATACAACATTTAACCACTTTTTACATGGTTCATCCCTTCCTTTTGATCAATGTTTCCCAAATTTTTCTGATCACGACCTTATATTCCAATCTTATTTACCTAAAATTTTGTCACAATTATAACTAGATTTTTTTTTACGAAAGGTCATTATAAGCACCTTTTAAAAAATACAAAGTATTGTGATTAACACTGATAATATTTTATTGTATTAATAATTAAATGCTAATATTATTTTATAAGATCTATAAAAATATACAGTAATAGATTACATACCTTAACGTATTAATATGTGAAAGTTGATATGGTAACTTTTTCTAGCTGTAAGATAGGTCCACTCGCAAGAAAAATGTGGCACGTGTGGTTTCAATTGCCTATTATTTTCATGAATGGTGTTTATTAAATTAAGTTCGCTGAATTAATTAAACTTAGGTTGACATAATTAATTTAAACATATTTTTAATCAGACAACTTGACGGACACCAGTTCACTCTTCTACACGATCTCTTAAGTGTTTAATTTCTAAACACAAACACCATAAAACACTCTCCCTCAATCACTAAGTTATATTATTCTCTGAGCTTAAGGTCGGATGGAAGGGGAAGCGAGAAAAAACATTTATTTTTCAACTTTTATGGCCAAAACTTTGTTTGGCTAAAATAAATAAAATATTTCTCTAGTACAAACATAGAATTTAATTTTTCTCCACATGGTGACCTCAAAACTTCTTGAATATCTGTAAAGAGTGTTCTGAAATATAATGACAACGTTTTATCTTAATTTGAAAAGTTTGTCCGCTCATGGCAGATATTCATGAACTGTTTATAACAGTATGTGAAGGAAATTAAACTCTTTATTTGTATAGGAGCAATATTTTATTTATTTTGTTAAAAAAATGTCTTGCTACAAAAACTGAAAAACCACTGACTCTTTCTCTCAGTTCTCCATCCTAGCCTAACAAAATGCACTTGTTAGGTGTTTTCCACAATATAATACTTACATCTCCTGAATTTGTATAACAACTAAGTAAAATATAATACAGTTAATATATTTATAAAATCTATTTTATTTCATTAATTATTATCTAGTAGTCCACTGAATCCTCGGATGTGTGAATCTTGCACTTTTTTTTTCTTCTCATTTTTACTTTCTCGCTACCTTACAGGTGGAGAAAGTATTGTGAACGTAAAAAAAATCGGACTCAAGATTTTGATGAATTTCGACGTGTCATGACCCCCCGAATCCGAATAAGTGGTTTTTGAATTTCCGTCTTTCTGTCTATCCATCTGTATGTATTTCAGAGTAGAGTCTAAACTATTTTACCGATCGGGCTACAATTTGGTATCTAGGGTTTTCATAGGGTTGCCCCGAGGGGTTTTTGGAATTGGATATCTAACTCTAAAATTAAGGGTAGTTTACTGAAGGCGACGAGAAAAAAAATATTATTTTATCAAAATCGGCCATAACTATTTTTATTAAATTTAATTTCTAAACATTCATAAATATTACAAACAAAATGGATAATCTCGATTTTTCGTCAACATGACTTTAATAAGAGTTCCATCCTGATACGTAAATTCTAATTGTTTATCATATCTCCGTAACTCTTTGAGATATGAAATTAATTATCATTGCAAATATGTAGATCTATTTGTAATAAATATCTTTTATTTGAAACATATTTTTATAAAACCAATTATTTTCCGGATATGCGCAAATATATATGTATATATTTTTTTAAACTTTTTAACACTTAAGGTAAAGTATTGAGGCCGTCAAAAAATATAAATCGTGATGTTGATGGATGTTAACTTTTCATGACCCCCGAAGCCTAAAAAGTTTTTTTTTTTGCAATGACGTCTGTCTGTGTGTTTGTCTAACCCTAAAATTAAGAGTAGTTTACTAAGGGCGAAGAGAGAAAAGAACGGGTTTTCTTAAAATTGGCTATAACGATTTTGATTAACATTTGTAACTAGGCGTTGATTAAGATTATAAACAAAATGGCTCTTTCCATTTTCCAATGAAAATTACTTTTAGGGTACTTTACTGAAGTGGGAATTTCCACATCACTGCAACTATTTGAGATAGTTAATAAATTATCATTGCAAAATTGTAGTATTATTAAAATTAAAATAGGTTATTTGAAATATATATTTGTAAAACCAATAGTTTCTGAGATATTGACAAATATATTAATATGATTTTGTGAGCTTAAGTTGTACAGAGATACTACTTAAGTTCTGACGCAATGATACTCTAATGCCACAGAATAATTAAATATTATTAAGTATTTCAAAAAGTGTATGTTCTTTTTCCTTTGACCTCTTAGGGGAAATGTTTGTACAGCAATGATTTATCTTTATTATTTTAGACTCAATAGTCAATATTTACATTTTATAAACAAAATACATAAATACATAAATGAGGAAATTAATAGCAATGCTATGACCTGAAGATGTGCAACACCTAATCAAATTTAGAATTTTTTTACTGGAAGTCTAAATTTTAATAAGAAATTTTGACCCTTGTGGAACCCAATAGCGACCATTTTTATTGGTCCAAATATATTATTATTATTATTATTATTATTATTATTATTATTATTAGCACCGCGTCTTACTACCCGTTCGGGTTATACGCACTTACGCTAATGTGTAATGGTAGGGTGATTGTGAGATGAAATGGAGGACCTACAGTTTAACGTGGAATCCGAACCACGGTGGAGGCCTGGCATTCCCCACATTCACAAGATGTCTTGTCAGAGGTGAAGGAAGGGTTTGGAAATCAGATAAATCTGTGCCGGGACCGAGGATTGAACCCCGGCCGCCAGCACAGAAGTTTGACACCTTACCCCTAGACCACCAGGTCACCTGGTCCAAATGTACAAATGAGACCATTAATTCTTGAAAAATAAAATTATAAAATTTAAAACCGGGAGTAAACACCGTTTTTCGTAAGTAAAATGCCATTTTTGCTCATGTTGTTAGTGCATATTATTTAGTTTCACTTATATTACGAGCTTTGAGTAAATATCTCAATTTTTAAACAATAGAGTGAGAAAGTACGTGCGAAGGCCCATACAATTTATTTTTCTGTATTGTGAAGGGAAAAAATATGCACTACAATATTTGTTTAGGAAAGGAATGGAGACAGAATGACTGGTTTATAATATGAAGTCAAGTCACCTTGGACTAAAACTTGCGTCGAGTGTATATGCATTTTTTTTGTACCCTTTGCTATAATCAGTATTTCAGTACTCATTCATAATGACTGAGTTTAACAATTAATTTTTAAGAATTAAATAGCCAAAGCTATTATTTATGCTTTAAGTGATGATTACTCCATTTAGATATAATATTCTGAAAATTGAAAAATGACACCTGGGTTCGGTTCCCGGGTATGATTCCCATATCTAGGTGTCATTTTTCAATTTTCAGAATTAATTTTTAATTGCAATATTTCATAATTTTTGAAAAATTTATTTTTATTTGAGACCTTTCCGCGACCCTCGTTTGGGTCACGACCCTGGGCTT
The DNA here is from genome assembly GCA_902151445.1 of Timema monikensis. Classification (NCBI taxonomy): domain Eukaryota; kingdom Metazoa; phylum Arthropoda; class Insecta; order Phasmatodea; family Timematidae; genus Timema; species Timema monikensis. Next base: position 126,380 of record CABFVZ010001813.1, on the reverse strand, counting down.
GGTAAGCACTTCTTTGGATCCATACTAATAGTTAGGAAATGGTGATTTTTAGATTTAAAAATATTACTGCCACATTTTCCGTTTCAAATCTTTTCATATACAAGTCTGCAATGATATATTCCATCAATATCGCAGTTATGAAAAAGCGTTACGATTTCAAAAGAGCAATTCCTATAACATTTTATTTTTATTAACAGTTTCAGATTTCTTCTGTTTTTCTTTTAGCGCACATTTCCCTAGAACAATTCATGGTTGTAACTTTCTACGTTATGCTCTTGAAGCTCCGGGGTTTATTGAGTTTCCTTTATTACTTCATTTCTTTACTATGCTCACTTTGACCTAACTTTTTTTTAAATAAGTTTCTTCGTTTATTTTGAATGGCTAGAACGGAAAGGGGAACGAGTTATAGGCTTAAGGTTCTCGGTTTTGGCCCAATAAAAAACTTACTAATATGTACATCAGGTGGCTCTAAATATAATGTTAACGTTTAGTTTTGCCCAATGTCCTCCGATCCGTCAGGAAGATACATTTTTAACCACACTAACATGATATAGTTGAGAAAGGAAGCATTTAAAGGAAATGTATCCATATTGTCGGATAGTGAGAGTGAGTCAACGTTTATAAAGAAACTGCTTCATTACACCTAGACGGGATTTTATCCCAGATCTTTCTATCCAAAGCCAATCAGATGGCCCTGATATCTTGCGTTACCACCAATGATGGTGTTTAATTTGTTGTTTAAACTCTAATTTTTAAAAATATCTGCCTATTTTACTATATTTAATATAAAAATAAAGCTAATTGAAACTTCGTTTATGATTGTAATAACGCTAGATTTACTTTATTTTAAAATAAAAATGGTTATCTATATTTAACTTTTATGGTAATAACTTTTAAAACTCGCACGGATATTTAAATATATTTAGATTCATTTGAAATAACTGGTCTAGTATATTTGTTTACATGTTAATAAAATAGGTTTTCTTATGTAGCTAGATGTAATCCAAAATTAAAAAATTAATATCAATTATTATTATTATTAGCACCGCGTCTTACTACCCATTTGGGTTATACGCACTTACAGCAATGTGTAATGGTAGGGTGATTGCTAGATGAAATGAAGGACCTACAGTTTAACGTGGAATCCGAACCACGGTGGAGGCCTGGCATTCCCAATATCAATTATTATTTAAACAAAATAATTAGTCGCCAACATCAATTTCCTCATTAATAGTTTTAATATAATGATTTGATTGTTTGAAGCAAGGCCGTAGCAAGAGGTTTGGAGGTTCAAACCCCCAAAAATTTCATTAACAAATCATATATGGCTTTATTTATGGTTTAACAATATTAAAATAAAGATACAAGCACAAATTCAGGGGTTGTGCTACCATAAAAAGCACTTCAGAGAGCTTCTAGAACTGTTTATCATTTAGAACTCTTTCTAGCTTCCGGCAATTGGGGAATGTGCCCACCAACTGAAATTATTGGTTGGCTACGACCTTGGTTTGAAATATTAGTTTTAAAAGTAGGACTAAACTGGAAGGTTTTTGCTCAAATATAATCGCTTGATTCCATCTCGTGTGATCACACTGGCTCAAGCATCACTTTCATCTCTCATCATTTTTATCACCCTCATCACTCTACTACTCTCACAAATTACCATGGAGTGGGTGTAATGAGAGTATTTTTTTAACTAAATGGTTTCCCTTTCTACTGTCTCCAAAATGATGGTTTAGTTATAGCCTCTAAATTATATTTTCCTCGCCCATAGCCTATCGGTGTAAAATGACGACATCCCAGATATTAAAGAAAAAAATAATCGAAAATGTGTATTTTTTATTTTAAGCGTATTTAGTAGCACTCATCTTAATTATGAATAAAGTTAGCGCATGTACAATTAACGGTATATAAATGAGGGGGTCGCGGCAAAACCATGATATTTCTCTTTGATATAGATGGGATATTTTCACCTGAAATCTAGCTATAAATAATAGGTAAAATATTCATGGATATTAGTTATCCTCAAGGTCTTAACTGACTATAAAAACAACTTTCAAGTGGTATGCAACCAAAAATCACTGCTAACATATGTTGTCGTCAAATGAGGGTTATCATGTTTTTGCCCCAACCATCTCATATATGGAAGGGAGAGTTAGATTTATCCGTGTCTCTTTCATGTAAACGTATCAATGTGCAAACGACAGCATAAGTCCATTTCCGAGTAGCCACTGGCTGTTGGGTTCATGAGAGCTCATAGTAGACAATTACTTCATGTCCATCACAGACTCTACCTCAAACAATGAGTGGAAAATGACCCTAAGCACAAGACGAATCTCGAATAACTCGGTGTTAGAGAATTAGAGCACTAAGATTGGCGGAATCAATTTCCATGTTTATATGTAGTTTTTTAAAATTTACGAGTATCCTTATAATTAATCTTTCTGGCTTGTCAATAGAGTTGTCTGAAAGCCTAAATATTTTCAAAATTTACGCTGACATTTAATTTTAGGGTTTTGAAGTGTTTGATGCGTTTTTACCTGTCGGCTGTTATAGTTGGTTTATTTTCTCTCTTCAATTAGTGTAAATATGCAGATAGCCAAACGAGTAGTAGACCTGATGGACTTAATTCAATAAAAGTTCATGTAGTTGTTGCTGTTAAAATAGTTATTTTTACGGCATAATACTATTTTAGTAGTAAAATTAATTAAGGAATAATATTCTATGTGAAGAAAAGAAACATATATTTTGAATAAGCATACAATTTGTTAAAAATTAATTATACAGATGTATCTGTACACTCCGTTTACCCTGGGAGGTAGTAAGCATACCTTGATGGCTTATACTATGGTGCAGCTTATAAGATAGAACCATACTATAATCGGTCAAGGTAAGACTGTTTACTTCACTTGATAAACGAAATGAATACAATGAAGTGATTTTATTAATTATTGAAATAAAATAATATTGAGTTTATAAAATGACTTTCTCCATTCTTTCAATTATTTATTTTAGTATCGTGTCTTACTAACCGTTCGGGTTATACGCTTAAGTACTAATTACGTTAATGGGTTAGGAATGTGGAAGGTTGGATTTTGAGGAAGTGAACCCGCATTTGTGTGGAGGGAGAGTGGAAAACCATTTAGGGAAAACAACCTATAGTTCATCCAACCAACATTTGAACCTCGATCTCCCAGTCCTTGGCAGTTTAGCTCAACACGATACTAGTGCGTTAGCTAACTACTCTACTTAGACAGGTCATTCTTTCGATTAAAATATTATTAGATTATACAACTATGATCCCTAAGGGCTAACTTAATTTGTTATCAATATTTATAATAATTCTTCTGAACATCTTGAATGTTTGTACGACAAACTGGTGCATTTTTTCATTATAAGGCCTCTCAAGAATGTAATTGTATCCTCATTCTAACACGACATGTTTTAAACGCGTAGAAAAACCACGGCACTGTTTCATTTTAATGAGAAAGCACGGATACATTTTAGAAGGGCAGCTTTGTAAGCAGATGCACTAATGAAACCGATCCTCCATTCGAATGTGATCGAGTTACATAAAAGATCCGTGAAAATAAATATCGAGATTCTTTTTGCTCATCCTCTTTGGAAACCGGTGGTCATCTAGCGCCCGTGGGCGAGTTGTTTGCGCAGACGCAGGTGAAGGGTCAGGAAGAATGGACTCCCTGTCAAGTCACCATTGTTAGCCAACAGACCAATTCAAAAGCTAACGGAAAAATCTAAAAGGAACACCACTACCACAATAAATTGTATACCAGTTTTATTGAAAAGCTGTCCAAAACATTTGTTGGCTTTTCTCAGGACTTACAATTTCCTCTTTTAGGCACTTCTTAGGGATCACATTGTATACAAAATGCATTTTTCTTCTCAGAGATGAATATTGTGTAGACTTCTTACAAATTATACTAAGAGTAAAAACATTTTAAATTAAATAATATGAAATATATTTGAACTTGTTTATACCCGCTATAGTCGTCGGCATGATGACTAAATACCAGGCTCATTTAATCTGGTTTGCTAGGGATGAGGATGTCAGTTTTTTATCCCGGATGAGTGCTATGAGTTTAAAAAATGTGTTTATAACTATCCTCCACGTAAGCTTGAGTACATTTCATTTAAATTATACCTTAATTATCCCTATCCAATTAGTGTAAATATACGGATAACCCTAACGGATAGTAAGACGTGGCGCACAAAAACTACATAGGTTGTTATGTAATAGGGAAAATTTATAAATCATTAAGAAGTTTATTTTTTATAGGTAATTTGCTAGTAACGATTAATAATATCATAATCCGTTCAGATAAGATATATTTTCCTAGCTCCATATTTGTGTTTCTTTGCATGTCTAATCGCACCGCCATTTCTCAACTTTAGAGGGACGATCCTATCTTATGTATCAACTAAACGTCTCTTTTCTGAAACTTCTTTAGGATTCGGGATTGATCGTGGATTTTTAGTTGATCAGAGCTAGTATTAAATAGTTTGTTTGTATATGTGAAAAAATGTCACCCATGAACTAGTATTAAATAGTTAATTTATGGTAAACATTGTCACGTCACACTAATAAATAATATCTTAAAACTATTGACACTTCCTTTCTTACTCTAGCTCATTAGGAACTCTAAAGATCATGGCCGCACTTACAAAAGTACGCCATCTATTCCTATCTTGAGCTAGTTCTACCCAGTCCACCTCATTACAGCCATCTCTTTCAAGTACATTCTAATGTTAGCCTCACATATACCTCCAGGTCTTCCCAATTGCTTCTTCCCATTGAATCTTGCAGTAAATATTCTGATCACAGTTCTAGATTATTCCATTCACTCTTCATGTCTTGCCCACCATAATATGCGAGAGTTGACTATCCTAACAATGTCTTGGGATTTGAATGTAACTCGTAATTATGTAACCTCCTCTGCGCCCCAGTATATTCATCCCTTTTGGGAACAAATATCTTCCTAAGCACCTTATTTTCAAATACCCTAATTTTGTTTCCGTCATTTAAGGTATGAGACCACGTTTTACAACCATAGGGAACGACCGATAAAATTATTGTTTTGTGTATTCCTTGACAGCAAGTGAGATGTTAACAACTTACTGCCAGAGTAATAAGTAAAAACTTTTTACACATCTTATGTAAATATTTATAAATTATAATCTTAGTTGTATCCGTAGATTAAGTGGTTTCACGCTGTGGTCTTAATTGTTATAAAATAATGTATAAAAAACATATTTTAACTGATTCACCAATAAAACCAGTGGCATTATAAAGTGACTACCTAGCGGGGCGTTTGAGAACAGCTCGCTGGTAGGCTGAATTTGATCACGTGTCCACGCCCCCTTGCTCTCTGATTGACTATTGGTTTTCCCCACCCCTCCCCCTCATGAACCACTACCCTCCTCCTGACCCCCATTCCCTCCTCCTGGCCCCCTTTCAAATGTTTCAAACTTGTTTATACTTGTCTCTTTTTTATTTGTGATCATTGGTTATTTATGTATGCTCATTTTTTTTGTGCTCATTGGTTATTTATTCATTTTTTTTATGTCTGGGTAGGATTGAGACGATGCGTTGGAGTTTATTTTTTATTTATTAGCTTGCAGTCCACGGCTTCGGGCGCTCCTCTCATGGCAACGGCACGGACCACGAAGCTCTCCTGATGGCAGTGTAGCATAGAATGCGACCACTGACCAGCAGGCAGCTGTTCGTCGCCCTTTCACTTCGCCTAGGGAGGTAACACAAACTTTTCCCGATGACCGCTCAGCATAGAGTGTGAGAAATGGTTCCCGACCGTGAGACCCCTTTCACTTTCTCTCACTCCCCTCTCCTTCAAGGCTTGTGTCGCAATCCCTCCCACAACCCCTATGTAATATAGGGGTTTTCCCGATGTTGCAACCCCCTTATGTGGTAATGGGTTTTTCCCGGTGACTCATACCTGGCGCCAGTTTGGCGGCTCGACAAGACAAGTCGAGACAAGAATAGATCGTGACCATGAAACCGTGAGCTAGTACATCAATTCATTGACCCTGTTCATGTTTAGTGCCAGTTTGCCCGCTCAACAAGTCGAGACTCATATCTACGTGTAAGGGACAGACAGGTTTTTCGTGATTAAAACACGATATTACAAAACATATATTTATTATACATTAAAGGTTTTACAGACATACAGTAAAGGTTTCACAGATATACATTAAATGTTTAATAGACATACATTAAAAGTTTCACAGAATACATAATATTTATTATACAGTTTTTCAGGAATGATACGTTTTTCTACAATGTCTCTTAGATGCGTTAGTAAAATTGTTTTTAGTTCAGAATCCAACATGAAATAGTCCAAACCTATGACTTGACGTGTATAGTAAGTAGCACTGATAAGATACAGGTTTCTGATGTAGGTTTCCACCGTAGGCTGTTCGAGATCTATCACATCCGCTGATTCTGTTAGCGTGTCACATACATCCCCGAAGAGTGTGTCGATAAAATAGTTGCAATAACGTGTGAAGGGTGTCGACTATATATCCCGGTGGTCGACGGCGATGTCAATGAGGTCCCATACATCACAAAGACACGCCCAGCTAGGTGATAGATAGGCGACCCGTTTGAGTCCGGCGTCTTGTTTCTCGCTGATGACAACCTTACGGTCACCACACATCCATCTCAGAGAGATTTCATGATTAGTCAAACTAATCTTCTGGTGAGGTTGCGTGTTACTGAAAAACTTTGATATGACCGACTTTTAGTTGCCCAGTTCTTGCCACTCTGTACGGTTAAACACCGCACAGTTCTCTCCGCATTTTTATAGCTGAACATAGGGCGTAAAGTTGTTCTTGACGCTCATTCCGACCATGATTCGTTTGGCGTCAACTTCGTCCAGAGGGAACAAAATGTTGAAAATACTGGTGATGGTGAGTGGCTTCACCGGCGTTGATTTGCGGGCGCAAATATCTTCACCTTCCATGATGTTTGATCGCTTCGATGACGGTCGCGATTATAGCAGGCACGCTGATAGGACGACTATTTTATAGGCGCACGCTGACTAAACGCAGCCCCTTGAGGGGCGGCAAAACCATACAGTCTTGAAAAAGTGTTGTAATGTCTCACCACCTTAGCGTCGTTGCCTGTAGGATTGGTGGGCAAGAATAAGGTTAGAAAGGTTTTTTTCGGAATGTTCTGGGTGCGATAGAGAAGGTACATGAGACAGTAATGTCTGCAAACGTCCGAGGCTCTGCTTTGAAGTTGTAGCATTCTATGAGACGTGCAGGAAGTGTTTTTGCGTATAAATTCCAGATGTGACCTTATACGGGGTAGAAAACAATAAGTGTCAAAATATTCTCCCACGCCGTTCTTGTCGATAAAGATGGTAACCCCATGCATCCAAGGCTTGGTGTGTGGATCAGTGTTGATGACGAGAGCGGCAGCTCTTTCTATTTTTGCGGGTAGTTGATCAACAGGGAAAACACCCGACCGTACAGAACTGAACCACGGGTTTGTTTTAAGCACACGTATTATGGTGTGCGTGTCCATCTTCAATCATCCAATCTCGAAGTCTCCAAACGATGGAAGCAGAACAGAAATTCCATACAGAACTATGTGCCATGCACATGGTGCGGCCCAATTTAAGTGTTTTCAAAGATGGACAACCTCTGTAGTACAGATCTACGACGGGTGTAGGCGTGTATTTGACTAAAAATTTTTCTTTTCTGCCCCCTTGACGTAGACGGTTTCTGCACGCGTTGTGGCACGGAAGATGAGGGATTCGAGCAGGCTGTAAACCACATCACCGCTATCCCAGGGAATACCGTGCAGTTTGTTGACGATATAGTCAGATTACTTTTTCGTGGCGGCTGAAATTTCCTCGATAGGGTATGGGGGTTTTAACACACAATATTTAAGTAATGTACTGCATAGAGATAAATCACTCAGTTCCTTGACAATAAACTCTTTGCTGTAGTCGATGAAGCTATGCAAATCCACAGCGACGTCCATGATTTAAATGACGAGTGTAAGGGGCGGGAAGTTGCTTATATTAACTTCCATTATTGGTCACGACGTTTCTGTCCTTGTCAATGGTGATGATTTCGGCAAAATCTCCGTACACGAAACAGTTGATGGTTTCGGTTTGAGCTCATGTGAAGCTCACTTCGATGCTCAGAGAGCCATGCCTCATCAAAATCCAATGCAATGTCATGTGGGTGGACAGATTATGTGTGAGATCGAAAGCCATGAGATGATGTCCCTTAGGGAAGGCTTCCCGTGTAATGATGCTACCTTTGTTCATGAAATGGATACCCGTTCCAGAAAACAGTATGTGGCAGAACATGACAGAGTTGCCGTTTGAAAATTTGGGCTGTTACAGTTTCTACGACACTTGTTTCCCGTCCACGTATAGAGAGAAATGGTTCATGCCATAGGTTTGGAAGCTGAACGGGTTCTTGGTGACGTTAAAATTGAACGCCGCGTTTGATACAGATCCACGATGCATCGTTTGGGTAACTGTCCGGTGAATACTTTGTTCAGTGATTTCCCTTGCACACTCTTTGTGATAGTGAGTGTTTTAACTTCCACGCGGGTGATGGGATACTTTGAGGGACTGACGTTTAATGCCTTGGCATGTGCCAACAGAATAGAAGGTGCTACTTTGACACGTCTCACTAGAAGGTCGGCATCAGCGATGTGAACCTTAAAGCGAGGGAATCAGGGACGAACATAAGACTAAACCCGTCTCTGGAACGGACCAACTTGACTCTAAATTCGGTACCATTCAAAAGGTATTTCTCTTGGTTAAACACATTATCGTGTAGATACCCCAATAGATCCACCGTCTTACTTTTTGCAGTGAGACTGTGATGGGCCTCAAATCACTTGTTGTCTGCATTAGCCTCCTCAAAGTTTCCGGGGCTGTCTGTGAACCACAGACCGGAAGTCAAATGTGTTCTTTTGACTTCACTGTTGTAATAGAGCAACGTTTCAATGTACGAGCTATAAGCGTACGTGTTGCTGGGTGGAGAGACTAGTTTTTGTTTTAAGAACACATCTACCTTTGTGAATAGCGAATGCAATCAGTTGTTGACGGGAGCGATTTGATCCACCTCAGTGAAAGCACAACCGTCGGGTTTCATGATGGCCGCCCTGGGGTAGAGCATAATCTGTAAAAGATTGATATTGAAATCGCCTTGACCGGTAACGGTAAAATCGATGATCGAATCATCGGCGAGGGAAAAGACAGATTTGTACTGGAGCCATTGTCCACTTTCAAGACTGGTTTCCGTGGGTGGGACGGAAAAAATAACGTGTTCACTGCTGGAACACTCGCAGGACTGGGGGTGTAAAAACGATATTTCAACTGAAAATATATACCGCTTCTTTCTTGACATTTTTATGTTGGGCAATTACAGAAGACTGATGTCGGGTCTTCTTACGAAGCCCTTTATAGCCTGAGCCGGTCATCAGTGTGTCAATATTCTGCTTCACCTTGCGTTTCAGGTTTGTTCCAGCATCACCGACACGCTGGCGTAGGGCCTCTTTGAAAGGACGACGCTGATTGGTGACGTCGGAGAGCACGTTGATACCTGTATGAAGAGCTTGTTTTACAATGGCTTTAGCACCGCTTCTCAGAAACTGTACGACGCTCTTGAAAAGGCTAATGAAAAAACTTCCTATCCCATGCTCGCATTGATAGGGAACACCGTGGTAGTTCGGAGATATTCCTTTTCCAGCCTGGTTGACGTAGTATCTTTGGTAAGGAGAGTTCATATAGAGCAGGGTCGAAAATGAAGTTTCACGCACACCTTTCCAAACTCGAATGGTACAGGTTCACCAGTGTCTGTTTTTGTATTTATTTCAAGGCTATCAATTTCCCTTCCTAGTACAGGCACGTAGTGCAACGGATCATAACTATCTTATGTATGCCGTAGAGATAGTTTGTGTTGTTGATGCCAACAATACGTAAAATCGGTGCCACAATGTCACCCACGTGCTGAGGATCGACGATATCAATGTATATGTACATTTTCGAGGGTAAGCTTAGTAGAATGTTCGTGGCGTACGGCGACTTTTGTACATTGATCATATTAGTCTTAGGGTCTAAACCATGCTGTATAATTAGTCGATTGATAGAGTCAGCAGCTGTATATTCGGTGAAGAAGAAACAACGTCCACTTTTTTGTTGGGGTTTGCGTACTTGAATACAACTCCGGAATCCCCTATAAAAGCCTATACTTTGTTTAGGGCCTTGACCAATTCATGGATAGTGCTGTAGTTTCCAGGAAGGGTGTTATCCTTGAATATTTGTTCCACGCCATTAACGTCTACTCATTTGAACCATACAATATTTTGGCCCTCGGTTACGGTGGTGAAAGAACACAGATATTTGAATTCGGCGAGAGTGACTTCCCACTGGCCTTCTTGTGTAAGAGGGTAGGGTAATTTCGTGGTGAAATTCGCGAGGGTATTTTTCGGGAAATATCTCATAGAGCTGTCTCTCAGCAAAGTGATGTTAAACTGGTCCTTCGTGGTAGGGCACTGGAGTAAGTGGCAGGAATCCAAGAATTAAACTTGGTGGGGTAATCTTTCCACTGCACGTACACGTTCTTTCTCCCACCTCTACCCTTGACACGTAATATATCATCAACTTTAAAAGTTTCGGGAAGACGTACGCGTTGCAATTCGGGTTCGTAAAACATTCCCTCTACCTCCTCGCCATCAAGATCGGTCAGCCTGTAGACGACAGGTTGTTGCAACACGACATTGCTGACTTTGAATATTTCTTCGCTCCAGTTGCTTTCGTAGCCCTTTTCAAACAGCAATTTGGATTTACTAATACGCACCGTCTCACCAACGTTCATTTTTCGCTTAATATTCGAGTTTGGACGCCGTTTGCCGTACAGACTATCTCTGACTTGAAGCACATTGTTTTCTGAAACGTCGGCAGACGCCATCTTGATACTGAAATGTTTTGAGATTTTGTAAGTGTCGACTAGATCTTAGAAGACTTCCACATAACGATACGTGTTATTTTTGGTAAAGTAGCACCACATGCGCCCTTTCAGAGATCTAGTGCATCTTCCCACGATGCTTGCCTTTACGTCAGGATTATGAGCGATGTAGTAATGCACGCCTTCTTGCATGATAAATTTACGGAATAGACGTGCCGTGAACTCTGTCTACCTGTCCATCTGTAAGCTTAGAGGTTTGCAACCAATTTGTTTGAAAATGTCCCGAAAGGCGTCTCTCACGACGCTCCCCGTCTTGGATGGAAGCGTCCTCGCGCAGGCCATCTTGCTAAACACATCGATGACGGTGAGTAAGTACACTGCACCGTCGTTGTATTTTCCAAGACTTCGCATATCGCTGAGATCGGCTTGCCAGAGAACGTCAATGTTTGACACCACGTACTTGTTGCGTGGAAACTTTTTTTATCACCGATTTGTGTCATCTATAAGCTTCCTGTGCACGAAGCCATTCTCGTACTTTGTCGGGATCTTTCTTGGACGCCTTTATGAGTGACGCCGCCCCTGCAAACCCTGCAGGATGAGAAGGGTCGAAGTATATGTCGGGTAAACGGGATATTAAGCTCGGATTGCAGCCACCTGTTTTCGTCCACTCTTTTCAGTTTCTTCTTGTTAGGGCGTTGTGACGGTGTAAGTGGTTGGGGGTACGGGTGTTGGATCTCTAGTAGGCGCCAAACGTTTCGGATTTACAATAAATCCTTTCGGAACGTTTATTCTTTGAATCGCCGCGAGAAATGCTGTTTCTTCTTGCTCTGACCAGATCGTTGACTAAATCCACAATATTGGATCCACGGAGAGGCATATCATGAATACTCACTTCCCCGTTTTCGTCCCACGAGATATCACCTCAGGAAATAATATGTTATAGTAAAAGTTCAGTTTATTTACGTGCCTGTATTGGTACAATATTGAGTACAGCCGGGATGGGAAGTACAGACACTTCAGGGGTGGTTGTGATGGTGGTGGTATTTTCAGGCGGTGAAGGTTTCTGGCTAAAGTGCAGATAGCTCTGTAGTACTTGTTGGTATAAAGTCCATTTAGACTTGTCGTTAAGTTTTGAAGCGAGGATTTTTTCCATTTCCTTGTCCAGCTCGTAGACCACTAGATTTGTGGCCGATGCCACTTGTTGGTGGTATTGCTCATAACGGTGTAATGTTTCCGGGGACACCAATATAATTTTTTCCGTGCGTTCCATCTTCTACTTGTTGGATAAGCAACCGAGGACACCGCTGATTAAAGGGGCTAAAAGTAAGGGCAGGAACGCTCCTTCTTTCAGAACGGGTGATAGTTTCTTCTTCTTCCAGCACTCTCCTCATTTTACCAGCTTGCACAACCCCTGCTTGTGAGCAAGTAACGTTGTCTTCTGCGAATTTTTCCCAACGGCACCCACCTCTTTAAAGTGTTGTAGTTACACTCGCAAACAGAGTCAATCAGTTTCTTGTCTGCGGTTTTCAACAAGGCGACACGTTGCTGCGAGTTAATGTGATTCATCACACGCAACAGAGGGTCTTGCTTCAGCACTTTGGGACTTATGGTTATGAAATGATCTGTAATCGGGAAGTATTGGGGTTTTTATAGCTTTTGCGTGGTAGGTACACGCAGCACCCGACATTTGTGCAAGTTCTATACCTGACCAATTCAGGTGTACCTTGTTTGAAAACTAACAATATATACCCGTGGAGAGAGCTTGTAGCATCAGCGTAAGTCTCTTGTAAAACATGGGGGTTTTCAGAACAGACTTGACGTGCAAAGTTTTGAATCTGAGCTTTATCCTTGGGATTTTTAAAAAGCACGATATAATGTGCGCTTAAGGAAATGTCTCTTTGGCTCTTGCCCTGGTGGAATATATTTTGTGTATGGTACATTACGCTAATATTTTGATTGTGGCATCCTTTGGTGAAAAGATCGACAACCACTTCGTTGGCTTCACGCATCAGGTCATTCAGGATAATCATCTGTGGAGAGTCATTACAGGTGTAATCCATTTCCAGAAAACCCTTACATAATATGAGGAGGGAATTGACCCGTCTTGTCGGTTGCTATAAAGCATAATAACAGGTGATATTATAAAATTTAACGTCACACATTGTGTCCAAGTGACGGATAAAGCCGGTTACAAAATGTGATTTTCCACAGCCGGAAGGGCCGGTGATGATGGCTGAAAATGGATGTTTTGTCCATAATGTTTGAGACTGAGCTCATAAGCTATATTAACTTGTATTTATAGTATAGTAGGTAAGGAGGTGTAGACGTTAAAACGAAAACATAACAGTTTTTATAATATTTGTTCACACAAATATAGCTCACACCATGAAAAGTATACATTGAATATTTATTTACAAATATATTTCACACCGTGAAAAGTATACATGGAATATTTATTTACACAAATCTAAGTTTTAGAATATAGCTCACGCCATGAAAAGTATACAGTTATAAATACCAATAAGCTTAACTTAGTGTATATTAGCAGGGAAGTAAGGGGGAATTGAATCCAGGTTGACCATGTTGCTTGACCTTCACACAAATGCAGGTACATTTTATATATTCCTCATCCCTGATATTACTTATGAATTTATGTAGTTATGTATTATTTCGTCAAAATATAATTGCGAACATTAAATTCAAGTTATTCAATTCAATATTACTTATGAATTAATGCAAGAGTTATATATTATTCCGACAAAATATAGTTTCGAACATTAAATTATTTTTTCTGCTGTTATAAGTGTCTCGAGGAATAAAACGGTTGTTTTACTTTATCCTTGGGTAGAATTCTACCAATACAATGCTTTTTACAATTTTGTTTAATACTTGCATCGATAGTCGCATGGTTTAAGGCATCACTAGACGGCCGGTGATAGAGTGATTGACCTTTGTAACAAATGCGGGTACACATTCTATCTGTTCAACCGGAAAAATGGTGGGGGTGCAATAAGAACGGCAGTTTTAACATACATTAGGTGTGCTAAAGATATCAAGGTTCGAATTCCAGTGTGCACAGCGTCTAAGTGTCAGGATAATCTAATTCTGGCGAGGGGAAATCGATTATTTGGTCCCAGAGTGGACATTAGAAAGTGCATCTGAACCTGCGGCCTTCAGAAGGCCACGACCGATGCACCAAGCGGCCTTGGGGGTTCATGAATCTTCAACAGGGTTGTTGCCACCCTCTTTCAAAATATATAACATGTTACGGTTGTTGCGAAATCTGACAACCACATACAGAAAGGGATATGATGCAGTGAGGGGGAGGGGGCTGTAGTGAAAGGCAGTCCATAAGAGTCTTGTGAGAGGATGGAGTCAGTGTAACTTAGTTCATTCTGTTTCGTGGCGATGTAAGAAGGGTGGGGAGGGAAGGAAAAGTGAAAGAGGTCTTACGGTCGTGATACGCTGTCAGCTTCTTGGTGGTCACACTCTTCGCTAATAGGCCGTCGGGAAAGGTTTATGCTCCATGCCGATGTCGCTCCCTAAGCCGTGGACTGTACGCCAATAAATAAATAAAAAAACTCCAACGCGCCGTCCCAATCCTACCCAGACATAAAAAAATGAATAAATAACCAATGAGCACAATATTAAAATAAATGAGCATACATAAATAACCAATGAGCACAAATAAAAAAACAAAACAAATGAGACAAGAATAAACAAGTATGTAACACTGGAAAGGGGGTCAGGAGGATGGGAGTAGGTCATGAGGGGAGGAAAGGGGGAAAACCATCAGCCAATCAGAGAGCAAGGGGACGTGGTCACGTGATAAAATTCAGCCTATCAGAGAGCTGTTCCCAAACGCCCGCTAGGTAGTAAGGTTAAACAATATAGTCAAATAATCAATAAACAATGGGAGTTAAATCAATCGTTGAATTGATTCATAGGTAGATTTATTTTGATAAAAGAAGAGTGAATATATTTTTAGAGAGTATTAGAACGTTAAGAAATAATATTATTGGGTTGGATGAATTTTTTCGAAGGATTATATATCGTCTAAGAATAGCAAATCTAAGTCCATATTTTTTTAGTAAGCCTATATGTTTATTTATGTATTATACACATTTGAATCAATTTTGTTTATAGGAATCTTAAAGAATCTACTTTAAATAGAAACTACAATAAATTAGAACATTTATATTGATGAAGTGTCAACCTATACAATTAAAATACCTAACTTAAATAGCTAGGCTGCCAATATTGAATTTTGTTTTTGGATCAATATTATACTTCCCCTTTCGTTGTTTTAGACTTATTATAAAAACATGTAATTAGGAAAAAAAACACGAATTTAAACCACTGATGTCGAAATAATGGATAGTTAAATTTTAATAGGGTTATACGTATTCTCCAAGTCATTAAAATTTTGAAAAAATGAGTGTTTAACCCCTATTTTGTGTCAAATAGATCTCATCGCTGAGTGGAGTTTAATCACTTGTGACTGTGGGACACAACAAACAAGGCTTTGATAAAGTGGGTTAGTCGTTGAGCTAATTATCGGTTATAATTACGCTTTAATATCAGCAGAGGAGTCAATTTAGACCAAGATTACTAGAGTTGACTATACAGGAAGTGTTTGTGAAACAAATAAGTAGTATACTCGAAATACACTCGAACAATACTCAAATTACTTCAGAAATGATAGAGTTTGTATTATATTACTCCCGTAATAAAGTGTTATCAATATAAAAATTAGTGATCAAGTTTTCTATCGCTATATAGTATACTTACTATTGGTTTTAATAAATACACTTGGAATACAAATTTTCTATCGATTAAACGTTTTTTCCTCATGCCACGCGTATTACTACTCATCCGGTTTATTTGAACGTTCACACTAAAGCGCAAGGATCTTTAGATGAGAAAGACAGAATTTTGAGTAAATGCACCAAAATTTATATGTAGGACAAGAGAAAGATAATTTAAGGGATTAAATCCCGGAACTCCCAACCAACGGAAAACCAAATAAGACAAAAAGGACGCCCATTTTTTATGTGACCACCAATACGGGTAAAAAAATGTATTTATACTTTGTCAATGTTGTAAGAAAATCAAATATTTTAGGTATATTCTAAATCTACCTTTATGCCTCAACCCTCCCATGTAGGCTTAGTAAGTCCCCTTAAAGTCAAGCGCAATAAATACTATTACGTTTTTTTTTTTATTTCGCCGTGTCCTCTTTTGTATTACGCGAGTACTTCAACTACCCTAGTGGTATAGGGGTCGTGAAGGTGTAATTTTATAGGAAATCCCACAGAGTTGAGGCAGAAAGGGAAAATATTTTGAGAAACCCCCCATCAGCAGATTCGACCGAGATTTGAGACCTTGATATCGTCATAGCTTCCAGTCCAATATAAAACCATAGTGACTCATCTAACCATGTAACAGTGATGTAAATTTTATTAAAACAAATTGTTAGTGTGTCTAATAGCTCACACGCCGACTGCTTGTGAATAAAAGTGTAATTCACCAAGGAATATTTTTATCTGATAGTTTGTATGTGACTCTGCCCTTAAAACGGAGATGACCCTATACATGTGCACCCAATATAATTAATCCATAGGATTATTATTTCAAGACCCTGATTTGGGCTCACATTGATAGAAAAACTACTGAAATATGATTCCTAGTCCTTTTCCATGGATAAATTCCAATTCCTGCTGCAAACAACCACATCTACACTTGCCCCATTAGACGGTCAGTTTACAATAGTTCCTTTTATATGGAGATATTTGTACCTGCTGCAAGGAACCACCTCTACACTTGCCCCATTAGACGGTCAGTTTACAATAGTTCCTTTTATATGGAGAGATGTGTTCCTGCTGCAAAGAACCACCTCTACACTTGCCCAATTAGATCGTAAGTTCACAAACAAAATAGTCAGCGAGTCCATCGCTAGAGTCACCTTCTTAGCAAGACATTATAAAATGATTTTTCTGTTAGCCTTATTACCCACATATCTAGATTCACGGTCAAGCTCATCTAGTCTGGTTTTTTGGTGATAGGGAGGTCAGGGTTTGGATCTCAAACGTATGTATTGAGCGTGTTTGACCTTTCCCCCTCTACACAAATGCCAGAACCTTTCCTCTCGTTTTTCACCCTGGCCTCCTTGGCGTAAATATGTGGATGGACCGAATGGGTAGTAAGACTGGGGGCATATGCACTATACAGTTGAGATTGATTCAAGACTATCTATCTTCTAATATAACTTCTACAGTTATTGTGCAAGAGTGACATATATATATATAGTTCACGTTTAGTCGGTGAATGCATGGACACTATTATAACAGGGTTTCCGATGTTATAAACAAGTGGTTGAGGTATCTATAGAAAGGTGTGAATTTATATATTTTCCCAAAAATCTCTTAATGTTTCAAATGTCACTGGGATTTAATACAAACCTTTAGCTTTAGAAAAGAAATAAAGTTGATTTAGACTATTCTTCTCTTGGGCACAGCGACAAGTTAGCTGATTATGTGAAAGTTTTGACATATAAATAATTGAGCTATATATAAATGTGTAGTGAGTGGTATGTTTATATTATTAAATTTTATTTTATAGACGAAATATTCATTGTATTTTATATTTTTTTATTTAAATAATTAAGTAAAATGTTTCGTTATTTTAAGCTTTGTTTTATTTTAACCTTGTAAAGAAGATTGCACAGTAATTTTTGTTTAAATACACGGTGAAAAACTGTGGAAAATTAATCTAAATAATAATATTAACAAGAGAATAAATTAAGCAACGGTAAAAGGGAAATATAGGCTTGATATAATTAAAAAAATAAACATTTTAAAGACAACATACCATGACAGGACAGTGTTTAAGGCGTACCCGTATAACAATAAGTCCTAGTATTGAAGTACCCGACGTTGGGCGGGATAATTATTTTAGGGTGGAAAGTTAAAAATGTGTAAAAATCGTGAAACGGTGTAAAAAGGGCAAACAGAGCAAAAAGGTACAAAAAGTTCTTATGAACTAAAAGATAGGGGGTAGAAAGTATATAAGCAAAATGGTTAGGTAAAATCAGTAAAAAGTATACAATTGATTAAAACAGTATAAAGGATAAAAAGGGCAATAAGGGAATAAGGGGCAGAAAAGGTATTTTTTATGGTAAAAAGGTGTAAAATGTGCAAAAAGGGCAAAAAGAATAAAGGTGAAATCTAATCAAAGTTTTTTTAAAATATAAAGGGTAAATGGGTATGAAAAAATTTAAAAAAGGGGGGAAAATTAAAAGGGTATAAGGGATATTAAGAGTATACAGGGTTTAAAGGGTCAAATTGATAAAAATTTCAAAATGGGTAGCTGGGGTAAAATTGATAAAATGGGACAAAAGGCTAAAACGATTGAAAATGGTGAAAAGGGCTAAGAGGATAAATAGGGTAAAAGTTAAATATAGTCAAAATGATAAAACTCAGCCTTATAGATGCAAATGTTCGTTCACAAGATATATATATAAAAATATCAGAGATAAATTATAAAACTCCGGCTTCTGGAGTACATGTTCGTGCACAGGGGCTACAATATTTATAAATTCCGGACCTTCACTTGCGATATATCGAAGAACGCTCAAGGCAGACAGACAAACTCTTCATTTTATTAATATAGACAAACACTTAATATAAATTTGGTAAATAAACATTTATAATGTATTCTTAGTTATATAAGCAACTGGAGTAAGTCTCTTTAAATATTTATGTCATCTTAACAATACAAGTAAATGAAATCAATGTTCTTTTGAAAGATCCACTTCGGTGGCCACATGGTCTAATGCGCTACTCTCCTGTTGGACTAGACTGCCGAGGACGGGGAGATCGGAGTTCGATTCCCATCGAGTGCACTGAGGGTGGCTTTTCCTAAATTATTTTTCCCCCTCCTTCCACGCAAATTTTGGCACACTTCCTCTAATTTAAACCTTCCTAACCCCTAAACCACTAGTGTAATTATTACATATGCGTATAATCCAAACGGGTAGTAGGACGCTGTGATTTATGAATATATATACATATATGCACATATATATATATCGATTTATGCATATATAATATCATCTGAATACAACAAGAAACGTGAATCAGTATCTTTAAACGGTATATTTATTATAAGGTCATCCGCCTGATACTAGCAACTGGCAGTCTATTTAAAGACGTACCTAACTGACTGATACAAGCAACTCTTAATTTTTATATTTGTTTGTTAACCGTAAAGAAAAATAAGAGTTATTCCACAGATAACACATACTGTATTTATTTGGTTGTAAGCCAATGTATTGTCACGAGAGTGACGGGCGGACTCTCAATCTCTCTCTCTCTGTGTGTGTGTGCCGCTACACACGGGAGTTTTATCAACGCACATAATTAATCAAGCTTACCGAACGTTTTATTTCCAATGTATTTTTATACGAATTACCTTTTACTGCGGGGAGTTTAGAATTATCATGAATCCCCCCTCCCACACCTTCAAGGCGTTCTGTAACAAAATCCTAACCATTTAATTTTTGGGAGTGTGTGTTTATCTTCCTTGGTTTAGGGTGGAGAGGGAGGCGGTGAAGGGGGTGAGAGAGATCCACAACACAAGAAATGGCGAGGATTTTCCATTACTTAAAATTCCTCTCCAAGCATTTAAAAGATTTAAAAAAATATATAATTTGGACTATAGGTGTTATGAAATTTCAAAATACTCCAATAAGTAGTACTATGGTGCGGGTAAAGGGGAGTAGACACCCCAAAATAACCCTTCTTTGTTCAGCTAATTATTCAGGAACTTTACATTCATATATCTGTCTATCTGTTTATCTGTCCATCCGTCCACACAACGATTTGTCCATCCATCTTTCTTTATATCTATTCATCCATCGGCCTATAGGCAGTTCCACTCTTAAACAATTGGTTTCCCCATAAGCGCTGTTCCTTTTATATCCAGCGGATTTACCATTTTGTAGCTTAAAAATAAACATTGTTATATATATGAAATTAGCATGCTATAACATTCAGCGATGCATATAGTGAAATCAATATAAGCTTTAAAAAAAATTAAGACGCCTTTCTTTTAACAAAATATTAAAATTAACATTTTTTCTCAGTTTCACGAGTTTCCAAATATTTTACGTCATAAGTCTCATTCCAATTGTGCGGGAAAGCCAATAATTCTATGTTGGCTGTAGTAATAGTCATGAACAAAGCCTGAAAAGTCTAAAATGGATATCTAACTATATTAAAGGTTGATATATTTAAAGTAAAACATGAATAAATTGTCTTGTTTGAAACTTTTTACTTCTTACTTTACATGTGTATATTATGTGAAAGAATTATAAGAAAAGACCGGTTTCATTTTTGAAAAATACTCAAGGCCAATATCATCTCCCAATTATATGTGGTGGCATTTTGAAGTTTCAGCCTGTGTGTAGATTGATTTACACCTGCCTGGTATTGAAGAGCGCACCACTATAATACAGTTGTAACGTTGAAAACTGAAGAGCTATATCAGTTCTGCATTCTTATCTGTTTGGGTGGTTCATTAAGGCGGCCTTACACCAGGGCAACAAGAGGCAACATGTAGCATGCGATAATTGCCTTCTGTTTTCTCTGCCGCATGCGACAAGCAACTTTTGTGGCAACGTGTTTACCTTCCCGCCGGCAGTAGGTTCAGAGGCAACAAAACCGAAAGACTTAGCGTATTGTTCGTTGTATTCCGTGCCACTATTTTGAGTTTTCTTACTGTTTCTAGTGCATAGTTTCAGTGTTTCGAGATGGATTGCTCAAATGAGAAAAAAACTGAAGTTTATTGAAGAGTATGGGAGTCATTACATACTATAGGATCACCGATTAAGTAATTATAAAAACAACAAAAAGGTTGATATTTTCTAAAAATTGTCTGAGAGCTATGAATAGTAACCAATATTGCAAATTAATATCCATATGAAAAAATCTCATGTAATTGAATTGCATGTTGTAATAACTTAATTTATCAGATTGGAATGAAATATTACAATAATTTGGTCAATACATCCCTTTCTAAATGATTTTAGTGTGAAAGTAAAATTATAATTGTGTTTCAACTTGTTTTCATTACTGCATATTAATTGCAACTTGAATGCTGTTCATAGTGAATAAACATTCTATGTGAATTATTGAGACATAGTTATAATTAATGTAATATCTTATTAGAGTATTCAAGATAATTAATTCAATAGATAAATAAATACGCATTATTAAAATGAATGTGACGTCCCTTTAAAGCAGAAAATAAATAATCTTCTTTCCCAATTCCATCGCGAACACAAAGATCAAACAAAAACTACTACTGGACAATCGCAACTAGTTGTGATACGACATCTTGTTGGGATAGATCTCGTCCTACAAACACTTGTCTGATCCAATATCTTCTTCGCCTCCTCTGATTCTTTACCTCTTCAGCAAGAATAAGATAAGCCGCGGCCGCAATCCTCGTTCTCGATGACATCTTTGGAGCAGACTGGCGATTGGAAACAGAGTTAGTTTTGTTTCTTTGCTGTAGATGCTACAGAAATCGCAAGGAGCTGTGTTCTCTGACGTACAACAATAAGTCAACATGTCGCATGCTTCATGTTGCCTCTTGTTGCCTTGGTGTAAGGCCGCCTTAATAAATTTCGTTGCCATATCCAAGATGATGTTAAATGTTTGGAAATATATTTTATCTGCAAATACAACTATTTACTATACCATAATATCTTTTTGGGTGAAGAATTCAGATACTCACAGTGGTTGTCAATAGGTATAAGGTGTTACACTCTCATTTCACTTTGTCGCAATTTTTAATCAGGTCAGGGTTAAAATCCTGGCTGAAGTCGCCGGCATGAGTACATCTAACCGCAGTTTGTAGCGCTTGTGCCAAATGGGCTTGTGTCCCATCATCAGCATTGTCGAATGTTTATTATTAGTAAACTGTCTGATGGGAGACTGAATGTTATGATTTTCTTTGTATTAGGCTAGTGTGTAAGTTGTGTGTTGATATAAACCTAATCAGGGTATTGGAAAAGTGCACTAAAATTACACATACACAATAAAGATTTTTGGAGTTGGAATCATCAAGTGATTTTTTTTTTGGTTCATTGTTTCAGGTAAATACCAATGAATGATGAGCTTACAATCAGCAACTTTCTTGGTACTTAAGATATTATATTTTTATTTATATTAATGAAAGCTGCTGCTAGCCGTAACACAGGGGCCAGACATAATACTACGTGTAAGTATATATAAATATAGTCCTGCTGAGCTTAGCACCAATGGAATCCCCTAATTATAACAGTCGGGAATGTGAACTAATGTGCTCTTGGAAAGACAAACACAGTTGTTTGAAACGTACCTAAGAAATCTGTATATCAGCTGTGATCTATTGTTGTTGTGTTTGTCATATAATGTGGGTGCAGGCCTACATGGTGTTGGGTGATTTAATATTTGTTTTTTTAGCACCGCGCCTTACTACTTGTTTGGGTTATACGCTTATGTACTTATTACGCTAGTGGTTTAGGGGTTAGGAAGGTTATATTTATAGAAAGTGTAATTGCATTTGCGTGGAAGGAGAATGGAAAACCACACTCAGTACACCCGGGATCAAAATTAGATCGTCGATCTCCCCATCATAACTCGTCATCGGCAGTCTAATCTACTGCTAGAGTAAGTAGCACGTTGTATCATGCGGCCACCGAAGCGGGTTTAATCGTAATTGTTATCGAACGTAAAACTAAGGATTTAAGTGACCTATTATATTATTAGCTTTTGTCCGCGGCTACGCTTGCATTAAACAATACATCAACACAGTCGACAACTACAAATGCATGAAAAGAATGAAATTTCAAGATCAGTGTTTTAAGTGCGTACGAAGATTTACTAAGAAATGCAGATTTGCCCCCATATTCTTCTCCTACCACACCCCAGCTCATGCTATTTGGATCAAACCAAACTAACCCTACCACTGCAGACAATATAATATGTATACCAGATCATTTCATCAGATAAGATACATTAATAACTCATGTTTATCGAAACATCTTATAATGTAGTTGCAAGGCCTATATCTAAAGAAGTTTGTATGTCCTTTCAATGAGGACTGTGATAAAATAAACACAGAGGTCTTGAAGCTCATAGATGGACCAAATTCAGAATACTTTAGCATCGACTCCACCGAAACAAAAGTCTAATCACCAAACACTATACCTATAGAATACCTGCACTCTATAGCACCAACAATTATTCCACCTCATTGCGTACAGCTGAAAAAAGGTGCAATTGTTATGTTGATTCAAAACATGGATTTAGGCCATAGCTTAGTAAATGGAGTTTACATGGTTTTTCAGCAAATGCACCAACATACATTGCAGGTGAAAGTGATAACGGGGCAATCCAAGGGACAGATACAATATTTCTCCTCCGGATTGAAGTCATTTTCACAGATAGCAATATTCTATTCGTCTGGAAACGAAAGCAGTTCCCCGTTTGATTAGCCTTCTCAATGACTGTCAACAAGACCCAAGGCCAGACATTCAAAAAACTCGGCATCTATCCATCTCAATGTGTGCTCATCCATGCTCAGCTATATATTGCATTCAGCCGTTTTTATTCAGCTCAATATGTAAACATTCAAATAGAACCTACTACGGGTCAGGGGCAAATACCTGGACACGAGAGATTCTTTACAAGAAATATTGTTTACAGTGAAGCTTTAATTTAATGTGAAATAATCAATGTATCTACTCTGTTTGTATTTGTTATTCATTTCAAAACTTATAATCAATAATATGTTTCAATGCATAATCTTTATAAAAAAATGTGCTGTTTAATTTCCTCTGTACAGTAATTCCTTGTTGACACCAAATTGGGAAAATATGCTATCGAAACTTGAATACAAATTGCAGAATTTTCTGCTCAATCCACTAGTTTATTTTGACTGATTTGTTAAAACTATCAACATGCCATGTTATTTTCTTCTATATGCTAATTTATGCTGTTTACTATCACGAGTATGTATGTTACAAAAATAGCACATTAAAATGATTATAAAACTGGCTATTAAAATTAAATAACATTTAGTGTTAACATATTAAAATCAGCATATGTGCAGAGAGTTTTATCTAAGGTGTACTTTAGACAAACCACAGGTGTAGTGTGGTCACAGCTTTACAAGACGTGAATGTATACACTGTGCGTCTTGCCTGTAATCTGACGGACGAAGCTTGTGATTCGTCCTCAGTTTTACATTAAACTGTGACATATTATACGTCTATATGGCCATAGTGTTATCACGTTATTGCAATTCAACATGTTCCAGCAGCTTTAAAGGTAATCATGTCCTTTATCAATCCTTCAAGCTTTGAACAGCACTTGTAAACATAGTCGTTCGTTTCACACATACGCTCATGTGTGTACATGGATGCATAATAACGTTTCGATGGAGAATTACTCATCACGCAACATTATTTACACACTTAACCCCTCTCACTAGACTCTTAGGTAACTATAACAAGCACGCTACCCATTCCCAAGAAACCAACCATAGTAAAAAAAGTTGCAAGGCAACCAATAAAATAAGGCAGATCACCAAAGATCTTTAATTGACCTACACTCAAAAATCTCAGCCCAAGTATCCAGACCTAGCTATCTGAACAAATAAAAAAACCAGATAATTCATCAATAAACATTGAGGAAATAGGGGTTTGCTAAACTTGAATGCATACGAATAACGTTACATCAATAATGACCGGAAGGCCTATTTATTTTAAGAGAATAGGATAAGTCTCATAAGGAATTACAATACCTTATCAAGAGGTTGCGTACAATGCAAAATATCAATATAAGTTTTTAACAATTCAAAACAATATTAATAGAAAGCGATCGAACCGCATTTAACTAATTAGGACATATTTATATCATTAGATAACGTTAGAAGTCCACATGCAATCATAGAAAATTAGAGAATGAATACAACCTACAACCTATCATCTAAATCTATGGATTAAGCCATTCAAAAGATAACTCTAAACGGATCATAATAAGCCCATCTTGAAAGTGTATACAGTCAA
This sequence comes from Timema monikensis, assembly GCA_902151445.1. Taxonomy (NCBI): domain Eukaryota; kingdom Metazoa; phylum Arthropoda; class Insecta; order Phasmatodea; family Timematidae; genus Timema; species Timema monikensis. The sequence continues at coordinate 101,287 of CABFVZ010001813.1, read as the reverse complement.
CTCTCGATTCTACGACCTTTCACGGTTCCCTGGAAAAGGATAGTTATTTCGAAGGGATCGTTATTGGAATTTTAACAGATTTTGTTCTACCCCTGACATTCATACGAAAAAATGGCATCTTTAGACAACAAATAGCGTGGGTCATCAAAAATCGTTCACAAAATCCAACCAAAAACGTAACCAAATCAAAATAACAATGTTAAACAATAGCATGGGTCGTCAAAAATTGTTCACAAAATCAAACCAAAATAGTAACCAAATAGAGAATCGAAATAACAATGACAAAAGCAAGCCTGGCGCGTGATGTAGGGCAGTCGCGCGCGGGGGAGGGGTTGGACAGAGTCAAGTGCTATTGGCTGGCATTGACGAGGTGGTGTCTATTTTTATACCTGACCCATCCTAATTACTCGTAATACAGCGCTCACAAAGATAATTTCAACGCAGCGACCTAAATAAATGCAACAAACACTTTTTACAGCCGATTTCCTTGAACTTTTCAACCTTTTTCCCCACATTTTTCACGGTTCCCCAAAAAAGGGTCGTTACTTCGAGAGGGACGTTATTCCCGGGGTCGTAGAATCGAGAGTTGACTGTACTTAAACATAACCATATTTATGAAACATACTTTTATAATGCAACTATTAAAGTTTTGCTCATAACAATACTCATAGATCTATTGTTTATAATAAACAAAATTATTCCCAATCAATTATCCGTGAGGCCGGGGTAACTATGACATGAAACTAATTAAGTAATTTCTACTCTATCAGCTAAGTTAACAGTATATTCCTAACATTACAAAAATACCTAGTGTATATATCCAACAACACTAAACATCTCATGCTACTCTTGGACTTACTACAACAGACAAAGAGTTACAATGTGAGATAGCTTTCAGAGGTTAGGTTAAATAATAGTTAATAGAGAATAAGTCATCCGAGCTCAGATCCAAAACGGTTTAAGACCATAATACGTCGTTTTCCAAAACAAGGCCTAATATAATTTTTTTTAAAGTCAAAAGAATAGCAAAGTTTAAGCCCTACATAATTTAGGCTGGATTTAAGCTGCCTAGTTTTCCATAAAAATAAATATGTAAAAAACTTCTCCAAAATTACGATCACTTACATCATGGTACGTTCCTAATTCCTATCAATATCAAAGAGTGAATTTCCTTTCTGGTTACTAGCTTATCTCTCAGTTTGAATAGCGGGTAAAATAGATAGGTAGTAATAACATGACCAATGAAGTCATTCACAGCAAGTCAGAAAGGGCCCACTCACCGACCATGAGGGGGTAGAGAGACACACGTGATTGCACTTCTCGCTCTTTTCCCCAAGCTTGACGCCTGCGCACAATGTCGTGAGTATAACCATGAGGGTGTAGGGAGACACACGTGATTGCACTTCTCGCTCATTTCCCCAAGCTTGGCGCCTGCGCACAGTGTCGTGAGTATAACCATGAGGGGGTAGGGAGACAGACGTGATTGCACTTCTCGCTCTTTTCCCCAAGCTTGACGCCTGCGCACAGTGTCGTGAGTATAACCACGAGGGGGTAGGGAGACACACGTGATTGCACTTCTCGCTCTTTTCCCCAAGCTTGACGCCTGCGCACAACGTTGTGAGTATAACCATGAGGGTGTAGGGAGACACACGTGATTGCACTTCTCGCTCATTTCCCCAAGCTTGGCGCCTGCGCAGCATCTTAAACTTGAGGAATACCGTACTAGCGCACAGGGGTTACAATGCCACTCGGTGACTTAGTTCTTGTTTTCTTGATGAGCTCGGCTGATGAGCAGTGTTCCATGACGACGTGCGAGGAGTGTCCCTAGCTAGGGCGCTGACTTCCTGGTAAAATGGGGTAAGTGCTCTTCACTCTTTTAAGGTGGTGGAGGTCGGGGACTATGTTGTTTATAGCCACAGTACAAATCGTAGAGGGAAAAATGTGTGAAGTGTACCAAAAGTTTGGATTAGTCATTTATGCCTGTAAAATAGCCAAACTGCTCACAAAAACGACTTTAATTCCGTACTATCAGTTTGTATTCAACGCTTCTCTATTTTAATATCTATAAATTATTGAATTAAATAATAGCCATATTCAAGAATTATTTTTCATTCATTCAGTATCGGCTGTCCCAAAGACTATCGGTTTTTCAATCATTTGAAATATGCCAGAGACGCCTGTATTCGCAACCAAAGATCATCCACCTTCACTGGCCTGACTCATTGAGTCAGTTTCGCGATTACGGGAGGTGGGGGTTCGAATCAGGGCTGGGAGTAATGAGGATGTTTTTTCTTCTAAATTATTTACCACTTTATTTTCATATAAATGCGTTTAAATTTCCCCTAGATAGGGCCTCCCTCATCGACCCACCATGAAAATATTCCGGACGGTTCGTAGGAAACCCAGCAAAACATATTTCCCTAATTGTTGATGACAGGCTGTATTCCGTTTTACATGTACAAAATAAATATTAACCAATTATATATTTTGTTCCTAGACACAAATAGATTTTTTAAATTAATTATTATTACAACTTTGATTGAAATTGATTATTTGGCTTCTGTTTGTGAAAATACTAATTCAACGGAGAATAAAGACAAGAGTAAATGTTATTATTGGCATCCAGTATGTGCAAAACATTTTGTTGACAGAAAGTTTTATAATCTATTATTTTTTGAGATGCTGTTATTTCATTATTGGAATCACATGTTCAATATTATTGTAGCTATATGTTTACTATCAACAATATAAGCTGGGAATTTTAGTAAAAAGTTTATAAAAACTCCCTAGTCTGCGTAGTAGATTTTGGAGAGATAGCCTGGATCACAAAAAAAAAATCGCTTTTATTCCATTTTAGAGAAACTGTTTTGAATAAGCCGAAGGAGCGTGTTAAGTGCTTATTTTGGAAATAAGGGTTCCGCAAAAAATTATGGCAGGAAGTGGAATTGGAGAGCTTTGGGAAAAATGACAGCCAACCTGCTCTTTGGACACAGTCATGATATGTAACGTATATTTCCAATTTACTGACACAGCCGTCTTAATTTTAACTTATCTTGACTCAGGTTAAAATACTATATGCAAATATCATAGCGGAAGTGAACACGATACATAGGCTTATTGTATTCTTCTAACGGTTATGAATCTGTTAATTAATTCAACCATTCTGAAGCTTATGACACATTAAGATAGGACTTAGATGATGGTTTAAACCAAATTCAACAAGATACCATCCAAAAATCACAAGGATTATCGTAGTACCAAGTCAATGTCCCTATTTGAGTCTTCATACAGGGGCAAAAACCCACCGATTGCAAACTACAACATCATTGTGTGAAACGAATGTGACCTCACGTCCATAGTGTGGGACATCTGAGATACAAATTAGCCCCACAATTAAGTCTAGGAAATGCAGAAACTCGTTTATAAAGTTTCAGTTGGAGAACATGTTAAGTTTGCTGCTTAGAATTATTCCAATTCCAGAAAAATCGACCAAGTTTAGAGGATATGGTGGTAATATGGTTACTGAACAATAACTAATGCGTGCCGTCAAGACATTAGGTGGTCTACAAAGAGGCTGTGGTATTCCCAAAATAAGGGGAGACTGGGGATAGTTGATACTAATTTTGATCTACTTTATTTTCAATTATCTAAATAATACAATATATACTTGTATATGACTGAATTTATAAGGATGTATTTGTATCATAAATTATTTAAGTAATCTGGAGTTAATAATCAAGTGTATCATTCAAAACGTGAAGGTGGGAGTATATTCCACACTATTATTATTTAATATCAAACAATTTTTAACTATCTGGTTGTATTTTAATTTTTCATTAATTCAATAGATTGAATAATAGAATCTCTTGGTTACTATTTTCGCAGTGATTTTAGTGCTTTATAACGGAGCATCGCTCATCACACCCATCTTGGTGGCGTAGTTGGCTAACGCGCTAGTCGTGTTGAGCTAAGCTGCCGAGGATGGGGAGATCGAGGTTCGAATATCACTCGGGTGAACTAGGGTGGTTTTCCTAAATGGTTTTTCCCTCTCCATCCACACAAATACGGGTTCACTTCCTCTATATTCAACCCTCCCACTTACTAATCTATTAGTATAATTAGTACTTAAGCGTCTAACCCAAACTGGTAGTAGGACGCGGTGCTAAATAAATTTGAAAAATATTTAAAAAATCGCTCTTCATAGCTACATTTCTAAAGTATATTATTTTACAACTCTGTTAAAAGGAAAAATATTAGTATATAAAAGAGGTGTAGGCCTACGTGGAGCTGATCGAGCCCATTAGCAGATTAATAGAGCACAAATAGCACTAGCTCCTACAAAAATAATAATAATAATAAGCACCGCGTCTTACTACCCGTTAGGGTTATACGCTTTAAGTACTAATTACGCTAATGGATTAAGAATTGGGAAGGTTGAATTAGAGGAAGTGAACCCGCATTTGCGTGGAGGGAGAGTGGAAAACCATTTAGGAAAAACCACCCCCAGTTCACCCGACCGAGATTCGAACCTCGATCTCCCCGTCCTCAGCAGTCAAGCTGAACACGTCTAGCGCGTTAGCCAACTACGCCACCGAGGCGGGTAGAGCTCCTACAATACAAATACCAAGAACAAACAAAATTGCTCTGGGTCAAAATACTTACATGGAACGTCATTAACTTGGGAAAATTAACAATTCATGTAAACAATGAGTTGATCTTTCTTTCAGATAAGAGGGGAATAGCTGTCATCATACAGGCTAAGTCATTTTTCCAGAACTCTGATCTTGTGAAATGACTAAAGCATGCAGCCTCCCTTGTCATACACAGTAAAGAGAAGCGTACAAGACAAAAGTGACGGGAAAGAAACCAGAGTGAACTGGCAGGATTTCAAATAACAAAACCATTAAAACAATATATTGTTCTAATAAAAATGCAACTCACACATTCGTGCATATACCTATGAATATTAATAGTGATATATCTCAAGGTTATCATATGCAAACTAGAGATCTTCATGAATATAAAAAAGGGGCACTGCTCCTACCGGATCCTGAAACGCATCTTAACTATTAATGAGGGGAGCTCAAAACTAAATAAATAAGAAGGCAAAAACAATTAAACGAGAAATTAAAATTTAATGGTAAAAAACAAGCTACATAGGTTATCGTAACTACATTGCAATCTAAAGGTCTTGTAAGTAACCACATCTAACGACCCTGTATAGAATAAATCGAGCAAACTTTACATGCCAATTAATACAATAAGCTATCAAAGAAAAGCTAACACTTACAATAACATAATCGTTATAATTTTAACAATTCTATCGTTATTTAATAAAGATGCTTATGCCAAAATTAATAACAAATCTCTGCTTATTATTTGTGCACCAAGCTCAAGGCAACTAAGCGTGCCACAAATTTAAAGAATAATACCATAGGTTCGAACATCTCAATTACAAGATCAATATATTTTCAAACATTACATAGTCATTAATAGTATCGACAATCAAGAGGCCTATTACTAATATAAATGTCACGATTCATTACTAAGCTTTCCCATAAACACAACATTTAGTTTTAAATGAATAATTTCTATTAAAGATAATAAAGTACTTAAAAACTCCTATGGATTGTCTCAAATAGACTTTGTCTCATATTGAGATTTGTTTTTAACATTTTAATACAAATTTTAATATTAGTATATGTTATTTTATTTTAGTGATGACATCTTCTGATTTTGGCTGGTAAACCTGTGAGTGGGATGGGGGGGTTACTTTGCCTTTAATGTTGTTTAACGCCCTAATGACCACATTGTGTCAACGGGCTTATAAAACTTAATACAAATAATAATAATAATTGATTGGTTTTAGTAAAAACTAGTTTGGTCCAGTCAAAACTGTAAATAGATTAATTCAACCTATTGTTAGCGTTTTAACTTTATTTCACTGACAGAAGAGGGTTAATTCTAGAACTACCCAATTAAAACTGGTATTGACGAAATTACTTTCCTGGAACTATAAAACTAGTTTTACCTTGTGAAATCGGGTTTTAGCTGAATTCGGGTTATAACTGTAACATACATATGTATAGTTAAACATATATGTATATATATACGTACGTATGTTACAGTTAGAACCCGAATTCATCTAAAACCCGATTTCACAAGGTAAAACTAAATTTATAGTTCCAGAAAAGTAATTTTGTCAATACCAGCTTTAATTGGTTAGTTCTAAAACTAACATTTATATAATACATGTATAACTAAATAAATATAAATTTCTATGCGTATATATGCATATATAAGTATTAATATATACGTATATATATATATATATATACATACATGTGTAATTATACTATCGACTTATATTTAACCACCTAATCATGTGGTGCTGTCCATATCCACGAATTACCCTTCACCCAGTATATATCATTTCAAAGCTTCGCCCACCTATATATATATAGAGAGAGAGAGAGAGAGAGAGAGGGTGTGCGAAGCTTCAAAATTTTAAAGTTGAATACGAAAAGCAATTCTCCTTTGCTTTAACTATTACAACCACAACAACCTTTATATATTATAAACATTTTTGAAGAAAGAACAAAAGTTCGATAAGAATTTGAATACATTTGATCTACTTCACTAAATATGATATATTTTAACATATTATCACTATTAGAAGTCAAATAAACAGTTTTTTAACACATAATTGTGATTAAATGGCATAGTTATCGAAAGTATAAATTAGGGTGACCATAACCTACTTATACCAATCCGGGACAAAAATTATAAAATATAATGATTAAAAGTAACATCATTTAAACTTGTTTTTACTGTGGATAAAAACTATCACGATAAGTAAGCAAATAACCAGAGAAGAACTTCCTAAATTAGTACTAATAATCATATAGATAAAATATAAGCATACATAATTCTTACTTGAGGATTTTCTTATAAAAAACACTTGCGGTATTCATATATTAATTATATTTTTCTGCTGAATGAATTTCTTTTTTAAAATAGTCATTAATTTAGATTTAGTTTTTGAGCTCTTCACAAGAGTACACTAAATTACATCTTGTTATAATCATTACTTTTAATGTTTCGACGCTCAGTTGTGTTTTTTTCTGAGCTCCACAAGCTATTAATTATGGAAATAAATCTTTCTATGGCTGCATTTGTCCCTGGTAGATACAAACCTAGTTCAACCAATTTCTTTAATATATATATATAAAGGAACGTTGTTGCTTGGAAAAAGGTTTGAAAATTTCAATCCACTTATCGTCAATTTCATTTTTTTTTCTTTGCATTATAAAAGTTAGTCATCAGTGACATACCTTGAGATACGAAGTCTCATCGAACATATCATTTTCCACTAATGGCTTGTTTGAATTGAAATATTTCATCGCATGTTACATTGTTTTTTCAACGTAGTTGCACTGAACATTACTTTTCAAACCAATCCATTTAAAATGTTTAGTTTGATCAAATTATTTTACCCATAAATCCAAATAGGAAACGAAATTTTTGTAAAATTCCATAATGTTGTCAAAAATCTATTCTTTTAAATGTCACTCATGTTAACAAGATTGGTCAACATTGAGTTTAAAGTGAATTAAACAAATTTACAAGAATTTCTTTCTCTTTATTTAAAAATCAAGTTGTCTATCTCGTCAGAAATTTCCATAACTGTATATTTCTTCCTTTAATTATTGTTACTGCACTGTGAAAAAATGAAGCCTGGTTATGTAAGCAATATTTAAAAAAAACACTTTGATTTATTGTCGTTGAAAACAATTCCTAACTTGTTGGACATTTTTCTTAGGAAAGAAAATATGATTTCAACGGAACCAATAATTGCAAAACTCTTTCAATTGCAGGCATTAGCGCTAACCATATAGTTTTGCACATTCCGAGAATTTTACGATATTCGACTTCAGTATCATCGCAAAATTGTTTAAGCGACTCGACTCGAACAGTGGAAATATAAGAATGTCTCTAAAGTTGGTTAATGATAAAATCTATTTCAACAGAAAGTAAGTTCCAACAGTTATCAATTTAACTGTTAAATGCGCGAAAATACATTATTTGTCCCTTTGCATATGAGGCCACAAAAATTGGATTTGTGTTATCCGCACAATATCTTACGATATTATTTGTCAAGTCATTCTTTTCAAGATTTCTAAAAGTGTATTTGAAATATTTTCTGATGTTTCATCAGGAAGGGAGACCAAATCAAGAATGTTGGTTTGAATGACTTCCTTAAAATCAAAGTATCTGATTATAGTAGGAAATAATTTAACATTTTTGTGATTTATAGCATCGGAATAAATGGTACGAGTCTTCTTCCCCTAACTTCTCGCCCCTGCTTTTGTTTTTTGGGTGAACTAAACAAGACAACGCTTTGTTTCTTTTTTATACTCTATCCTGAAACTTGAGGTTTAGTCTAGTGTATCAAAACGATAGACCTGACACGGGTTGACAAAATAATTTAATGAAATTAAATCTTCTATATTCAAAACAGGACGATTTTCAAAATCCAGGACGTTTTACGGGACATTTACAAGTGCGGGATAATGTGCTAAAATGTCCCGGAAAATTCGTTATGAATGGTCACCCTAGTATGGATAATTTCCAATATATATTAGCCGAAATAAATGATGTGTGCTTTTTTTTTTCCTATCAGCTTTCCTCCTCACCTAGATCACATAATTGATAGTTCAAGAATTAAAGTAGTGCTATTTGTCAACAACAACAACTTAATCTTAGACTTAAGTTTATATTTTTCAAACTTCACTTCGACTTCACCTCGAATTTAAAAAGCTACCTCCACGAAACTCTTATATATACAATTGTTTTAATATCATCCTTTAAAGTAAATCAGTCCAATCATTGAGAACATAAAAGTATATTGGCTTTCCAAGTTGTTCCCGAGGTGTTGTGTGGTATTTTTTTTAAGGAGCATCCCAACATAAACAAAGGTTGGGGTTGCTTGGCAACCAGTAACAACACCGGAAATCATCAAGGGAGGGACAGATGCTTCCATTTCAAACACTTTACGGGAAAACTAGAGATTCGCTGCGGGGTGTAAAGCGTTGCGATAAATGTTATACCAGGAAGAAAAGAAGAAATGTTATGAAATTTGAGGGTAAAGCAATATATGTTTCCCCTAAGGAAAATGTTTGAATTGCCCACGTGACTTCTTATCCGCATTGTTCCTCGGGTGAAAGAAAAGATGGGAGTCCCCCCTTTTCCCCACCTCTCAACAATTCCTGCTGTTCTTTCTTTCCTCTCACGTTATTTCCAGCACTTCACCCAATTTGATATTTCAAGGGAACAATTTAACCTAGTGAAATAAAAATGGAGAAGACATGTTAAGGAAATGAACCAACGTTTAACTGGAAAGTAGGCTTAAATAGCAACGAAATAAAGGAAACATTGCCGGGCATTATAAATAGGATCTTGACACTCATCTTTTGAAAATACTTCACCTGTGATGTGGTCCAATAATATCTTCTTTATCGATATAAAAATAGACGATGCACCGGACTACAAATTATATTTTGACATTTTGGAATTGATTTTTATTGTTGTTTACATTTGTAAGTAAAATGTTAGGGTCCGAGTTTCATTCTGACAACTATAAAATTTACTAGATATACTTTCACATATTCATACGTCAAGTCATATGATCTAAAGCAGTCATTCCTGAAATAGGTTACTAACAAAAATGAAATAAGACAAATAAAATATTAAAATGTTATAGATTCTATGCTTCAAAGAAAAATTGTATTTTTAAAATGCACCTTTCCATGAAAATTGAATCGTTGTAAAACGTGAATGTTTATGTAGGTAGTTCCCACTACGCATGAAATGTGAGTTATTAATCATATATCGGGGCACACTAATGATCATTCACAAAGGTAACACACAAAGCGTTTACTGTCACAATAGTTAATGAATACATGGCATACGTTAAATTATTTACAAACCAAATTGTTAAACCAAAATGACAGAATACACAAATAAAATATTCAAACAAGTACACTTACAGTACAACAAGGGAAGGTCTCCAAAACGTATCAATGCATTTTAAATGGGAATTTTGGACAACTTTATGAACCCGTTGCTAAGAAGATATTCATTACAGTCTTTTAAAATCTGTAGAGTAGTTTATATAACCCTATAGAAAAGACATGTAGCAATTTCATAGAAAACTAATCATTACTATGAAAATAAAAATTAAACACCCAAAAGAAAAAAAGTTTAGTAAAACGACCTCTGAAAAAGTTTCAAAATGCCAGTCGACTCCATACCTGCACTAGAATCCTTCATGTGTCCCTTTAATTTTAGGATGCTTTTTAAAACCCTGGAAGTATTTATAATAGTATTTTATGTTTAACACCTTTCCCGTGTCAAAGGACGTGACAGAAATAATTCCGCTCAGAGAAGTATGAGAGCTCTTTTGCTACGTGCCATCAAACACAGCAGTGATATGGTTGTCTTCTGAATTCTCAACTATCGCTTCTTGATCAACCTTTGCCATGGATTATTCAGTGTATCAGTCCAACACTTATACTAGAGCTCTGATTTGAAACACAAATTTTAGAGGTGGAGCAGTTAGTTTCAAGATAGTACAAAAGGTCCTTCATCCAGCAAGGACTATGCCTACACAGTACACACCGTGTTGCATATACGAAGCGAGTGTTAGCTTCGTAAAGTTTTGTCTATTTACTCGGAATAAGTCGGCCTACTGATGCCATTTTGGAACCGGTCTATTTGCAATTATTGCATTTTAATAGTAAATTGGTGACAATACCTCACCTTTCTCTCTCATTTTCCCTTAGTGATAGGCAACTTTGACAATCACAGAAATTACATTTGTAAAAGGATGAAATCGAAGAAGAAATAGTTTCCAAGTCAAACATCGTGATAACTTTTTGTGAGTTACCATGGATCACATTATCATTTCAGAAGATAAATAATACAGTCTTTTCTTTGAAAAACTGGGAGGTGTTTCTTTAACTAAAACTACTTTCACCTTGTTTTGGAGTCAATACAATAAAATCGCTATTAGGTCTATTTTCTAGTAGCTTACTTTTATTGTTTGTTACTACCTCAGAATTATCTCTTAGTTCAATAACAATCTGATCGAGGCATTTTTTTACAAGAAAACAAATCTAAATTTGATACACTTATTTAAAAACAATATGTAACCTTAAAAAAACTGTAACTACAAAATCTGATGTGCATAGACAACAATAATAATTATGTTCTTGAAAACAACACAGGGGTTTTTTAAAACCAAAGATGAACATTTCTATTCCATTTTAAAAGTCATAGAATTCTACAGCACAAGGGTTTGACGAAGTAAATAGGAAACATTTCTATTTCATTGTAAGAGTCAACTATATAACAAAAACAAACCCTCTTATGTGATGCTGACCTGCTATGTTTAGGCCTAAATGCTTGAAAGTAATGTACAGTACACATGTATTTTCAAAGGGTAACTTCTCCACGAAAGGACATTTAAATTATATTATATCTAGGCGAATATTGTGCTCCATGCTTTGTTATCATATACAAATACCACGATGTATGTTGGAGTGAATGAATTAATGTAGGAATGAATGGAGCTATACTAGCTATTGAATTTCCAATCCATTCAAATATAATTATTAATATAAAAATTGATCTGTTGATATAATTTTTCGATTAAATGTAATACAAGGCAAACTATCCTTTCCAATAAAGACTTTAATTATATAGATAAATAATCAACCCTACGTTTGTAAATTTTATAAACGTTTCAATTGGCAGTTTATAATTTACCAGTCACTTATTCCCCTCCCTACCCCCCTTAGTATTATACTAACGGGCCCACAAGTACTCCAGAATCTGCCCCTTGTACTATCTTCCGACACTCCTCCACGTCAGACCCTGATACTTAGACTACCCCGTAAAGCTACAGTATCTACCTTCGTCACTTGACGGCAGGTGTGAACAAGTTGTTTAGAAGATAAAATTACCTGAACATTTCTTTTCTCAAGATTTACAGGTGTATTCCTTTTATTTAATTTAATATGTCTAGTTTCTTTGTCAGAGAGGGTTGTGGCTCATAGGTATGCTGAACTCCAAATTTGGAAGAATAATTTGAAGGGGGTCAAGGGTGAAGGATTTAATAAACTATATTGAGGTAAGATAAGGTTTTAAGAGTAGAGGATAGTTGATGGAGGGACCTGGCTTAAATCATATTTTCTATATTTTATTTGACCAATAGGTAGCACATATTTTAACTGGTCCTGTCATACTGTGTGGGTAAAATAGTTTTTGTGTTTAGATATGTTTATTAAAATATAAATTTTACGCAATATCTAAAATTAAAATTACCGTCTTAAATACATTAATTATAAAACAGTATTATTAAAAAACAGAACATCTTCATGATGCCTGTATTTGTGTACACTCAGGATGAATATATTGAGAAGACTATCTCTCATTAGTTGAAGAAAATAAAATATATAAGAAAGGTTAATTTTAAAGAAACTTCCTTCTATTTGTCTGAAGATATTATGTGGAGACACTTTATCGAATAAAAACATCCCTTGTTCACGCAGAGCTGTAGCTATAAGCACAACCTCTCTAGTCAAAGTGAAGCATTACACATATCGCACTGCCGGAGATGAATTATTCTTAAACGCATTCAAAATTACGTTTTCACTTTCTCATATGAGAAAGTATTGTGATCGGGAAAAAAAATTGATTTAGAGATTATGACAAAACATTACGTTTTATGTGAACACGAACCAAAAATAATACATTTTACAATTGAGACGTGGACATTCCAAAGGGACTAAGTGCCATAATATGCCATATTGGTTTTTTTAAATCTTAAAATGGTCTATGTACCAAGGCGAATGTCCACCTAAAGGGGATAAGATCAATCATGTATCTAAGAGGTTTAAAACACAGCTCATAGATAGCGCTTGAGCTAAATCACAAACATTTTTTCATTTCCAAAGGGGCTATGTACCGTTGAGTTATTTCTTGTGAATGTGTTTTATTAGATATATGTGATGGATATACACGATAACAGAGATGGGTGCATGTGTATTTGGATTGAATCGTCAGTTAGAAGAGGTGAGAATGAAATTGCATCTTGTTTGCTGAAAGTTTTAAATTCTGAAAGCATTACATGTAAAAATAAATCAGGTATTTGTAGTGATAGTAGCTGCTAGGATAATGCTGATTTTGTACATATTCCTTGTGTCAGTTTGTTTATTTGGAGTAGTATTGAACATACATTTCTAGTATCTGCACATAGCTTGTTAGAATGTGACCAAGATTTTGGATTTATAGATATAAGGAAAATAGTTTGTAAATGCTATGTTCCAGACGATCTAAAGGAATTCGTAAGATCAACTAGTTTGGAGCAGATTTTTAAAGTTGTTGTTGACTTGGATATTTTGAACCTTTATGATTTACAAGAGGCTGCAGACAAGTTAATAAACACATCCAAAAATAAATATTACAACTGCATCGTGGATAAAAATAGATGCACAACATCCTGGTAAATTGAATATTTGACCAACATTTAGCAAATAACTGGAAGATTGGGAAGTGTTCAACATTTTGTTGAAAAGTAAAACCATTTCAGGCATAAGTACAATTTTAATCCACGGAATTAAATATAGAAAATACATATCTAAAGAAAAAAATAACGTAATCAAATGATCAAATTTTTCCCAGAATTTCATCATCAGTTCTACGTTGACTTATGCAGTGAATAAAAAAAAGTGCGAATATTGAAAGCAATGCACTTTGAAAAACTATTTTAATTTAGATATATTTGAAAATTATTTAATAGTTTTACTATACAAAATGCCGTGTTTCCATTCAGTCAGAATTATTGTCTGGAGCTATATACCCTTTTGACTAATAGAACCAGTGGCACTTTGCTCTTTCTTAAGCTTGCTACATGTTTTATTTTTTATAATTAATTTGTTGGCACGTATTCTGTTTTTAATGATGTTATGTAATTTCCATGAATCTATAGATAATCTATTTACATGAAAATACTAGAAAATCTAGATTGTTATCAAATTAAACGTTTTTTTTTCTTCTTAATAACTCAAAATGTTTGAAATGGCACATACACCCTTTGGGATTTCCACGCTTCAATTCTGTCTGTCTGTCTGTCTATTCCTGGACAAGGATCAAAAATGGTTTGATGGATTTTGTTTAAACTTGTTATTTAGATTTTGAAGGGCTAAGCTAAAAAACTTTTTTTTATAACTTAGTCCTTCAATTAAAGGTATTTTACTGATGGGTTCATTTTTTTTCTTTCAGGTTTTTCAAATTGGGAAGATTTTTGTTCAAAATGAATATCTAGGATTTTATTGATATGACAAAATGCACTGTGTGATTGGTGTTTGGGTGCAAGTTCATTGAAGGGTATTTTACTGATGGAAAATCGTTTAAATGTATATAACGACTTGGTTTCAAATGGGTATCTTGGGAATGTTTGCTATAACAAATAACATTGTTTACTTTTTTGGGGATAGGAAATCATTTATGGGTAGTTCACTGATGACTGATTTTTAATTTGAAGATTTAAAAAAAACTGCTCTAGAGATTTGGTTAGTATCAGGGGATTAATTTACATTATAAAAATAGTAATGTAACACTATTTATCTAAAATAAATTAATTTAAGGATAGTTTACTTACAATCATTTATAGAAAATTTGAGTTGACTTGACCTTGAAAATTGGATTCAAAATGGGAATCTGGGAATGGTTTTTCATAATAAATAAGAATACGTTTTCATTTTTACGAATGAAAATTACTATTAGGGTAATTTACAAATAATTTGTTCAAAAGAATTTAAACTTTGTTAAATATTTTTTAACAACTTGGTTTAAATTATATATATAATCAGTGATTATTGTTATTATTAATATGATGTGTTTATTTTTTTTATTAGGAAAATAAAACTTAAAGGTAGTTTACTCAAAACACGTTATATTAAAAAAAACATCTTCAAAGCCATATTACACAATATGAGAAACTTTGGGTGATTAGGTCGTATTAATTATTTAATAAGTAGATTTTATTTAAATCCACAGGCTATAGTCATAGGTACAGAAACAAAAAAATATGGACATACATTTTAAAACACAATTGTTTAACTTCAGGTTCATATAAATCCTCAATATATAACTTAGTTTTGAGTTCTAAAATTCTCATTATATCTGACCATGAAAAAAATGTTTCTTATCTTATTTTAAAACAAATTCTAAAATAAATTATTAAGTTTTTTTGGTAAGTATTTTTTTTAAATTGTAGCCTTTAGAGAATTTTGTTTATTTATAGGAAATTAAAAACTTTTTATTTAAAATTGTCCTTTGTGTGTGTGTAACCAGAACGACTCATAAAACACGGTTCGAAAAAAAAAGTTTTTATTTATAAACATTTGAGGTAAAATTAATGTAAATGACTTGGAAATGCGTGACTACATATAATGAATGCATTAGTTTACATTTTAAAATAATAGATGTGGAATTAATTAATTTAAACTAACTATTGAACATATTAATTGTATCAATGCTTGTAATATACATGATTACTTGATCGATTTGAAGGCAGAATATTTATCACAAGGTAAAGACGAAACCTTACTTCTGGTCTTATAAACTAGAAGATCTGCTTAAATTACCACTGCTTTTCAGTTTGATTTAGTTAATTTCTTTTTGTCTACATAGAGTTTTTTTGATGGGGTCTCGGTAATAGAATGCGACTTTTGTGGCCTTTGAACGGCCTTGTAAGTTTTTTCTACAATTTCCTCCCAACAATATGACAAGGAGCCCAAAGTTTTACCATCGTCCCTCTTGTCATTCCTAGCTCCACGTCCACAAACTTTACAGTTGGAGACTCCAAACTTTACTTCTGTAAAATAGTTAACTTTGTGAAAGGCGGTTTGCGGAAACCATTTGGGCTAACCCTACCTGCCAGCTAAGCCGTCGTTAAATAAATAGATACCGTGTTTCTGGATTTAGTTGGGGATGGTTAAGTTTGTTCAACAAATACATTTAAAATAGCTGTTAAAATATGAACTACAATAATCATTTCTAATAAAGAAAAAAAAATTGGTATTCTTATATTTAATATAGGAGAGTATTGAAAATGTAAATATGTTTTGTTTGTAAGTCATCCAAAAAATATTGAAATTAATAATGTGATGAAACGCGCTTCAGTGGTCAAATGGTCTAAGGAATCACTCCCTCAATAAACTGGACGGTTGACTATGGGAAGATACGTGTTCAAATCCCGGTAGGATGTATTGAGGGGGGGGGGGTTCCCCAAATAGTTTTACACTTTATCTTCACGCAAATTCTGTTATAATTCCTCATAATTCTACCTTTCTTATCTCTAGTACTTTAGCATAGTTAGTATATAAGCATATAACCAAAACGGATAATATAACGTGTTACTGATAAAAAAAATTAATGGGATAGAGAGTTTGGTGATCCAATCTTACACATTCTCAATAAACGTAGGTTGTGAAGTTAACTCATTAAGGTTCTAATAAGCTAAAAACCGAAACTCTTTTTTTTTGTTATTACATCAAATTGTAATCTTAGACAACACCTTGAAATTAGAAAATGATGACATAAAAAATGTTGCCTTTTACGTCACTATGTTTCAAAATTATATTTTATATTCCTTTTCCCATTATATTCATGTATCACTTCTAATTTCATACTGTAATATTTACATATCTACATTTTAAATATGAGAATTTTGAAAACCTCATTTGTACATGGAATGTTGAGTTTGTTTGATATTTTTTCTTAAATTTCGGAGGACACATTTATTTAGATTTAGATAGGTCAATTAAAACGATTAAATTATAATTCTGAATTACTTATATTTACTACACTTAAGGGTTTGTAAATAGTAGATACTGTATTTCTTACCAGAATCCTAGTCCACCTGTTTTTGTCAAGGGCTTGTAGCTATCTGGCAATAGCGTCCCTGACAGAATTCTAGTTTACCCGCGTTTTCCGGGGGCTTGTAATTGCAGATATTATCCTATCTGCCAGAATTATACTATACCTGTGATTACTTAAGGCTTGTAACTATAAGATATTTCTCTCCTTATCAGACTCCCACTCTTCCAGTTATTTCTGAGGGATTGTAACTATCAGATACTGTACTCCTACAAGAATCCTATTCTACCTGTGATTTCGGAGGGCTTGTAACTACCAGACACTGTCCTTCTTACAAGACTCATATTCTACCTGTGATTTCAGAGGGCTTGTAACTACCAGACACTGTCCTTCCTACAAGAATCATATTCTACCTGTGATTTCAGAGGGTTTGTAACTACCAGACACTCTCCTTCCTACAAAAATCATACTCTACCTGTGATTTCGGAGGGCTTGTAACTACCAGACACTCTCCTTCCTACAAAAATCATACTCTACCTGTGATTTCGGAGGGCTTGTAACTACCAGACACTCTCCTTCCTACAAAAATCATACTCTACCTGTGATTTCGGAGGGCTTGTAACTACCAGACACTCTCCTTCCTACAAAAATCATACTCTACCTGTGATTTCGGAGGGCTTGTAACTACCAGACACTCTCCTTCCTACAAAAATCATACTCTACCTGTGATTTCGGAGGGCTTGTAACTACCAGACACTCTCCTTCCTACAAAAATCATACTCTACCTGTGATTTCGGAGGGCTTGTAACTACCAGACACTCTCCTTCCTACAAAAATCATACTCTACCTGTGATTTCGGAGGGCTTGTAACTACCAGACACTCTCCTTCCTACAAAAATCATACTCTACCTGTGATTTCGGAGGGCTTGTAACTACCAGACACTCTCCTTCCTACAAAAATCATACTCTACCTGTGATTTCGGAGGGCTTGTAACTACCAGACACTCTCCTTCCTACAAAAATCATACTCTACCTGTGATTTCGGAGGGCTTGTAACTACCAGACACTCTCCTTCCTACAAAAATCATACTCTACCTGTGATTTCGGAGGGCTTGTAACTACCAGACACTCTCCTTCCTACAAAAATCATACTCTACCTGTGATTTCGGAGGGCTTGTAACTACCAGACACTCTCCTTCCTACAAGAATCATATTCTACCTGTGATTTCGGAGGGCTTGTAACTACCAGACACTCTCCTTCCTACAAAAATCATACTCTACCTGTGATTTCGGAGGGCTTGTAACTACCAGACACTGTCCTTCCTACAAGAATCATATTCTACCTGTGATTTCGGAGGGCTTGTAACTACCAGACACTGTCCTTCCTACAAGAATCATATTCTACCTATGATTGCCGAGGGCTTATACGGGTTTTAATCTACAGAGGGATCTATACATTTTTGATCTGTATTGTTCCCATTAGGTTTTTTCCCGTCATCAATGAGATATTTGGTGGTTACTGAGCATATTATTTCCTAGTTTTATGTTACTTTTGATAAGTTTAAATTTCTCATTTTCATTTTAAACCTGTATTATACTACGATTTAAATAATTTTAACCCAACCCTATTATTTAACACTATAGCACCAATCAAATTACAATAAGTTTTGTATGTAGGTATTTAAATTAAATAAATAATATAACCCCCCCCTCCCCCAATTAAGCCAAGATTTGATTTACTGGATTATTCTTTAATGACACTAAAATTCATAAAAATGATTTTCTAAAATAAAGGTGTCTTCCACGGTTTCAAGTGCTGGATATAATCATATTAAAAAAAATCTGGTATTATTCACTTAAATGAGGTTTTAATTTCAGGACTACATGCCATTGCATTCAAACAATGCAGTGTTTATTACCAACACATCGCATTATATAGAAATGTACATAATAAGTTATATACATATATACATATACATACATATATACATACAAATATACATATATGTATGTATACTGATGTATATATACATATACATAGGTACATATGTATATATTTCCACGTTTCATTGGCTGCATAATCTAACGCGCTACTCTCGCAGTAGACTAGGCAGTAGACAGCCGATGACGGAGAGATCAAAGTTAGAATCTCGGTCGGATGCACTGAGGGTGGTTTTTCCAGAATAATTTCCACTCTCCATCCTCACACATGCAAGTACACTTCCTATAAATATTACCGTCCTTATCCCTAAAACCATTAGAGTAATTAGTACATAAGTGAAAAACTAGAACGGGTAGTAAGACACGGTGCTTAAAATAACTATTTATACAAATATATACATTACAACGAGATTAGGTTTCGATTATGAAGCTGGCGCCCTTGTCATTTGTTTGCCCTCTCTGTTCACTCTCTCCATCCTTGTTTAGCAGGTAGCCAGCCAGCCTCACTGCCAGGTGGTTTAGAGGGGATGGGGAGGAGGATTTATTTTAAAATATAGCGATGCATATGGCAGATCTGGTTTCATTTTCTTCTAACCCAATATTCTGGAAATTGAGACTTATAAGCTCCAACTACGAGCCCTATGTATAATTACACAGTCGGCGGTCAGCTAAGAGAATCCAGTCCAAGCTCAGCTTAGTGAGATGAGTGAACTGGCGTGTCCGGGAGTGGGCTAGCGTGTCCAATGAGTGGGCCAGTGTATCCGGGAGTTTGCATTCGTGTCGTGTAAGGAGGCCAGCGTGTCAGTATGTTCGGCATGTGGACCAGCGTGTCCAGTGAGTGGATCAGCATGTTCGGATGTTCATGGATCTCGGGTCAGCACGTCGTGTGTTTATTACCATCCGTGGGAACCAGTAGAGGACAGCGTTAATAAAACGGGTGATATAGTTATTGACTGTTAATCTATTAACTGTGTTGATAGTGAAAATTATTAATGACTAGTATCAATATTAAATAAATATCATGTGCTCTCTAGCTATTAATTTGTATATTCAATTTATTTTAATTTAATTTTAAGTGAGCGCTTATATTACTCTCGACTATTTTTAATATTTAAATGATTATTATTATGTGTTCTATAGTTATTAAATTTTGTTGAGTTTAACCTAATTATATTTTAAGTATGTGTTAATGTTATTAAATAATCAAGGGACTATTTAAATTGTAATTTAGTCAGTGCATGTGTTGTGTTATTGTTAGTAATGGAAACCTTGAATATGCCGTGTAAGTTTCAATCGCATCTAAACGACCGTGTACTTCAATATCATAAAAATAACTCGTGGTTCACATGGTGACATGTGGATGATTCACAACCCCCAAGACAACCCGTTACATTTGTGTCAGAAGTGGGATATTGGTGGTGTGTAATTTGATTTATCATAACAAGAAAAATGGCCACAGATATTCAGGGTTTGGCGTCTCTTTTCCAAGCCTTGAGGGAAAAAACTGCCCTAGCCTTAGCATAACAAATGACATCGTTGAACAACATTAATAATTGAAAAAAGCCATATCATCAATAGGGAGCAAGTGTGTATCCTCAAAAAAGAAAGTGGAATAGACAGGGGTCTATGTGGAGTTTGTGAAGATGCCATTACTGTTAGCTAGTGAAGACATGACACAGTATGTGGCCGAGCTGTAAACGACTGGGAGTGAGGCCGTGATCCAATAGTTCGTAAAGTTGGCTACTGATGTTTTTGAGTAAGATCAGGGAATGTCACCTTATGGGAATCAGTATTCGGTTTGAGTCCTGTTGGAGTCTATGTGTGTGTCTGCAATTGACGGTTTGGTGAATGGTTGGGTGGGTGCAAAGGGTTCCCAAGAGTGTCGGCGTACTTGCTTCAAGAATGAGATGGAATCTGACGCTGTGGACGACGCCGCTTTAGACGATGCCGCTTTAGACGATGCCATTGTTGACGACGATGCCATTGTTGACAACGTTGCTGTTGACTACGCCACGGTTGACAAACTGCTGTGGAAGATGAAGATATTGATGATAATGACGCCATTGTTGGTGACGACATTTCTGTTAGTGACAACATCACTGTTGGTAACGACGCTGTTGTTAACGTCGCTTATAGTGATGATACTATTAGGATGACGCAGTTGGTGACGACGATATTGGTAACAACATTGTTGGTGATAGTTAGGCTTGTGACTATGCTTCTGAAGAAGACGGTAAAGTAAGTGATGAAGATAGTAAGGTGAATGTCCTCATGACTAATGTTATGGATAATGTTCTCGACTGGAATGTAGAAGGATCAACGAATGTGGACTATGTTTAATTGTCACTTCTTCTTGATCTATGTCTGAGTGACAAACTTCTAGAATTTGTCCATATAAAAAAGAAATACATATTAAAGCAAAGTGAGGTTACTTTGGCTGAAAGGGATACTAGTGGCCACAGTCGGATAACACAAATGATGACTTTTAGTATAACATGGAATTATATTTGGCTGTGCTTTGAGCTATTACCTAGATTATGGCACAAGTGAAGAATATACTAAAGGACTTATCAAATTGTGGAGTAGCTAGTTTTGGGAATACCAATGGTGAAAGACGGGAACTGCAACGGGGGATACCAAACATATACACTGGGAACGTTTAATTAATCGTGCAACATTATATTCCTAACAATTACAAGACACACGAGTAGCTGTGACTTATACCGTCTTGTATACCAACGAGACTATCAAGGTTTTTCAATCTCAGTAACATTCTTCAAGTTTACAACAATTATGACAAACCCTGAGATCAATGATATATGTTCGGGATGATAAGACTTAAAGAGTGGGTAGTGTAACAAGATTAATGTCCAACTATGTAGCTAGCGTCCTTGGAAATTGTTTTATCTTCTTTGTTCTCTCTACATACTTTCTTATCAGTTAGCCAGCCAGCTTCACTGCCAGGTGGTTTAGTTGAGATGGAGGGATACTTAGTTGAAATAAATGCATATAGAAGAGTCTGGGTACATATCCTTTGAACCAAATATTCTGGAAATGGAGACTTACAAACTTTGACGGCTAACCCAGTCCAAGTTCAGGCTAGTGAGGGGAGTGAACTGGCATGTTTGTGAAAGGGCTAGCGTGTCTTGTAAGTGGGCCAGTGTGACCGGCAGTGGGCTGGCGTGTTCAGTGAGTAGGCAGGGGTTTCCGAAAGCGGACCAGCATGTCCGGGAGTGGGTTAGCGTCTCTAGTGAGTGAACCAGCGTGTCCCGTTAGTGTATCAGCATGTCCGGGTGTTCGTGGATCTTGAGTCAGCACGGGGGTTGTGGCCTAGCGTGCACGGGAATCAGTAAACTTAATATATAATATGTATACATTATATTTATTCAAATTTTTTATAATGCTGTGTATATAAGGTTGATTTAAAAGAATGAGTATAAGATGAATGAAAAAAAATAGTATTTAAATTATTATTATTAGCACCGCGTCTTACTACCCGCTCAGGTTGTACGCACTTACGCTAATGTGTAATGGTAGGGTGATTGTGTAGATGAAATGGAGGACCTACAGTTTAACGTGGAATCTGAACCACGGTGGAGGCCTGGCATTCCCCACATTCACAAGTTGTGATTAATAGTATTTAAAGTAAAGTGGAGAAATGATGGGTAATCACGGGACCATTGGAAAGTTTATAATTCAATCATGGCCCATAAAGGTGGCAGACTCCTGACTCAAACTTCAATTAAAACTTAAACTTAAAAATGTTCATGTATACGATTAAAATAAAACCGCAGCTGTAATTGTATTTGATATAATTTGTTAAATATTACTTTTTTTTGTTGTTGTTGTGCTGGTTTAGTTTTTTTAAATATTTATAAATATGTGCATTTGAAGATGATCTTCTATTGTTTTTGTAAAATACCTTGCATAAATTTTATATCAGTAACATAATGTCAGTTGTAGATTTTTTTATAAATGAAAATATATTGTTGAATTTTTTTGGCAGGGATTCCTATGAAGTACAAATTTTTAATTAGGGTGGTTTGGGTTGGTATCTATTTAGAGTGAACTTGTAGAACCATTTATATTTCTAATGTTTTAGGGGAGATATAGATATAAAATACATAATTTTGTCAATATGTGCCTTGTGAAACCACACGGCCATGATAGAGAGGCGTGTTTGTTTAAAATTGTATGTAATGAACTAGGAGTGACAAAACGAACGTTGCGAGGTTGTTATGATTATTCTATAAACAAATAAACTAGAGGAACTAACCACAAAAGTATTATCAGCATTCCTTAGGAAGAAACCAGGCTGGAGTCCCGGTTAAAATAGGGGGGATTGAGACCCTCGTGGCTGACTACAGAACATCAAAGGCTAAAGGTCACTCTGCCAGTTTTGGGGCTACGCGGGCTAAGACGCCGGTTCATCGGTACCAGTCTCTGGAGCTGCCACTCGAGCACAGGGAACCCAGTTAGGTGACCTAGTAGTCAGACAGACCATAGGGTAAAACTCATAACACCTCGTTTTGTCACACGCTTCCTAATATTCTTTAAGTTCTTTCATTCTCACTTCACTTCTAACATCACATCTGTAATAGATTATAATAGTTATAATAAACCTCTTTAAAAACCAAGTCTAACGTTAATCACGAACCTACACAAGTATTCAATATCATCCTCCCTAAACCCCAGCCGCAGACATCCTGACAGATTCCAGGCCCACACTAACACAAGGAGGAAGGGGAGAGATAGTCCAGTATATTCCAGAACATCAAAGCGAGCTCCATTCGACCGCTGCCCTCCAACGTCTAGGGACGGGGAATCATAACACTCGAGTCTAGCAAGCGAGCAAAGTTTGTGTTGAACTTTAACGAGGAAGTGTTGAGTAGTAAGATGGGGCAAGTTTTACTCGTGTTTGTGCGTTTCCAGTAATACGATTTCACAGTGAGCTTGTGTCTGCCACACATTATTTGAATTAATTGGTTCTTGAATAAATTGGTTATTTTGAGTGTACGTGCTAAAAACTATTTAGCACGCTACAAAGATTCTTTGTATGAAAATTGGGATATTCGTACGATTTGTAAAGTAGAATCTGGCGGTCAGATATTATAATTATTATGTAATTTGTTTTAACACCGAGTCTTACTACCCGTTCGGTTTATACGCCTATGTACTTATTACATTCATGTGTTAGAATTAAAAAGGTTTAATTTAGAGAGAAAAAGTGTAACCACATTTACTTGGAGGGAGAGTGGAAAACCATTTAGGAATATCCACCTTCATTACACCCATCCGGGATCGACCCACGATCTCCCCATCTTCAGCAGTTTGATTTTTTGATCTATTGCAAGAGTAGTACCCTAGACCATAAGGCCACTGAAGTGGGCTTGTAATAATTTGCTATTACAAAAGCCTATACAGGGTGGGTCGGAAACAATTAGATGATCCATACTGAGGAAAGTGATGGACAACTTGTTGAGGTTTGCCTGACGTCCGGTGGAGTTCACCTTAGTGACATTATCTTCAAAAAGTGAAAAAGAGTTGTATATTGTTTGCTTTTATACAGCTAGTGAAAATTTACATTTAATTTAAAGTGTTAATTTTCTAGTTACTAATCCTCTAATTGTTTGTGTCCCATCCTGTATATAATTGTAATCTAAAACGTCATAACCAGATATCATCCGTGAGCCTGGTGTTCCTCCGGGAATGCCGGATGACAAAGACACTTTTCCTGAAACCGACATCATTCTGGAAATGAAGATTAAGAAAAATAATTATCCTAGAATCAGCGTTGCATAAGAGTTGGGAGTAAACAACTCCTTAGACTGTAGATAATGGCATGTCTATAAGCAGTGTGAATGTTTTTATATTGAAACGTGTAGAATGATGTCAAATTTTTTACCCCTTGTCATACAATAACTAAACACATGATTAGAAATTATAACTATTATTTTTAGCACCATATCCTACCCGTTCGAGTTACACATTTATGTACTAATCACGCTAATGTATTAGAGATGTAAACGGTTGAATTTGGGGGAAGTATGCTCTCATTTGAGTGAAGTGAGTGTGGAAATTAATTTTAGGAGAACCCAACCTTAGCGCACCCAACCGGGTTTCGAATCTCAATCTCTCCTCAATGTCAGTCAAGTATATTGTGAGATTGATGTCTTAGACAACCGAAGTGGTTGTGGTACTCCTGGAACGAGTTAAGTCAGTAAATTATTAAAATTATGATGTACTTTACATAGATAAATAGTTCACTATACTAGTACCTACAGATAATAGTTCAAGTTAACTAGCTTGCCAACCACAGCTTTTTTTCTCTCATCACAAACTATATCGGTATATTAGTTCAATTTGAACTATTCGGTCATGAACTACATATCACTACTGTTAGATGGTTGGTGCATACATCAGTGGACATATGGACAAAGGTGTCAGTCTCATATTATCCAGTCTGACAATTATGGGGTGCTCGGAGCTAGAATACTGTCTGGGTGTATTGAGTTTTTCTTCCTCGATGTTTTACCACTCTACCTCCACACAATTGTGGGTACATTTCTTCTACCGTCCTTATTCCTACTTTAGTAGCGTAGTTAATGTATGGATGTCAACCAAACGAGTTCTAGGACGAGTTATAAAAAATAGATTTTGAAAAACTTGAATTTGTACATTTAAACTGCAATATATTTTTGTGATTCGTAGGCCTATAATGATACAAATCTGTCCTTTTTAGTAAGTCAAGAGTGCGAAAGTTCTCGTTCGGGCTATACGCTATCTACTAATTACGCTAGTGATTTAAGGGGTTACGAAGGTTATATTTAGAGGAAGTGTACCCGCATTTATGGGTAGTAATAGTGAAAAATAATTTAAAAAAAATTCAACACACCTGACTGAGATTAAAACCGTAATCTCCCTGTCATTAGTGGTCTAGTCTACTGTGAGAGTTGCGCCTTAGACCATACAGCCACCAAAGCGGGTTTAATGTAATTGAGTCAAAGCTTGCACTCACAAGAGTTTTTATTTTTCAAACAAGCCCTACTCATAATAATTTATTTTAAAATCATTCTTGAAATTTAAAATTAATATTAAAAAAAAATATTTATGAAGTTTTGTTGTGGTTGCAATGTTTAGTTTTTTGAAGTTTTTATTTTCTTTAGTAATTTAAAAAGTTTCATTTTAACATTGTGTCAAGTGTTCTCTTAAAAAATAATAATTATTAATCAGTCAACTCAAGAACTACAAAGGTTTCCCTTTAAGAAATTAGAAAGTTCCAAACCGTCTTCAGGTCGGTTGTAAGTGCTATATATTTTGATACAAATTATTCACACATTTTTTAGCTTGGTTTTGGAAGTAATTAAATTGATCTTACTTTCTAAATTGTTCACAACTTATTTTTTTCCAAGTTTTTTGGTTTCACCACGTCATACTGCTTGTTTATAGCTATATGCATATATAATAATTACTCAAATTGGGTAAGGGAAGGAAGCATTTTAGAGGAAATCTACTCGAATTTGTGTGCAAAGAGATTAAGAAATCATTTAGGGTAAACTCTTAGTAGACCCGACCAAGATTCGAACCTCAATACCCCCGTTTTGAACAGGCCATATTAAGACGAGAATGACGCCTTAGACCATCCCGCAATTTTTCAATTAAAAGTTTAAATATAATAGTTTACAAAACTAATTTTTACATATTACGAGAAGTTTGTGAAGCCTTATCGAACCATAATGTGTGGATCAATTTGTTTAAAGTTATTTTTTATATACTCGCTTTGGTGGCCGAATGGACTTAAGCGTCACTCTCGCAATAAACTGTACTTATAATGACAGTAGATTGGAGTTTGAATCCAAGTTGGCTGCACAGAGTTTTTTTTTTACTAAATGGTTCTCCACTCTCCCTCCACGCAATAGTGAGTACAATCTGTCTAAATACAATATACCTAATCCATATCATACCAGCGTAATTAGTACATAAGACTAGTTGTTATGTGATGGGCGAATAGGGTGCAGGGAAATATACCAGAGACGTAAGTAAAATGGGGTACAGGTGTGGATATAGATAATAAACACTAACTTTGGCATTTCCAGATGATAATAATAATAATAATAATTGTTTGAGATACATAATTCGTAGCCCAGTTTGTGAAAATATTAGGCCCATACTAATGTACTGCTTCCTAGGCGACGCCCGAATGTACTGATTGTACAACCTTTCCGCGGAGGATCTTTCCATTTACCTATTAGATGAGGTGATGGTGATGGTGAATATGAGGGTGTAGAACTAGTGGTAACAAACCTAACTTAAGCCTAACCTAAGCCTAACTAACCAACCCTGGTGACCGTTGAGGTAATTCCCCTTTCGCGAAAAATAGCCGCCGGGAATCTGGCCCGAAACCACTAGACTTCTAGCCAGGTGCATTGACCACTATACCACAGGGCCGGGTGCCCTTATGGATGAACAATTTTCTAAACACAATTTCGTAATCACCCTGTTCCAATCTGTGTTCACTGGTACAAGTGAAGTCAATTTACATCCATTGCTAGCGCGACCTCACATACATAACCAGCTAATTTAATAAGGAAATAATCTACATTTTTAACGTCAGTAAACTTTCAACACTTTTGTAGATATTTTAAAGTATTTAACTTATTGAAAAACATTATAATTTATAAAGTAATTTTTTACAAATTACACTTTTAAAATAACAAATTAAACCCGATTCAATAGTTGCATGGACTAAGAAGTCAATCTCGCGAGTGAATGGACTACATAAGACGGAGAGAAGGGGATTCGAATCCCAGTTGAGTGTACTGGAGGGGTTATTTCTTAAACGATTTTTCACTAAATCTACACAATAGTATGATTATATGAACAAACCCCTATTAAATTACATAATTCTATTAACAAAGATCCATTCTACACTTATCTACCAGTTATATCTCGTTTACCTGACATTTAAGTATTTATGATCAAAAGAAATATGAAGATTTTTGGACTTTTCAATGTGGAGAATTTCAACCTTTATATTAAGTTTACAAGTATATTTATATATATGTATAGGATCATATAAAATAGTTTTTTGTTAATTCCGGTAAACACGAAACTTGTATAATATTAAGGGTGTTGTCAATATTTAACCTAAGCGCAACATCTAATTGGCCATAGTCCCTCGTTCTGAATATGGCTGTAGCTCCATGTTATTGAAATATGTCCTCAAATAGTTCCTCATGCAATTCTCTATGGATCTGACTGTAGCTCCGTGTTCTTGAAATATGTCCTCCAATAGTCCCTTGGTCAATCCTCTCTGGATTTGACTGTAGCTCCGTGTTCTTGAAATATGTCCTCCAATAGTCCCTTGGTCAATCCTCTCTGGATCTGACTGTAGCTCCGTGTTCTTGAAATATGTCCTCAAATAGTCCCTCATGCAATTCTCTATGGATCTGACTGTAGCTCCGTGTTCTTGAAATATGTCCTCAAATAGTCCCTCATGCAATTCTCTATGGATTTGACTGTAGCTCCGTGTTCTTGAAATATGTCCTCCAATAGTCCCTTGGTCAATCCTCTCTGGATTTGACTGTAGCTCCATGTTCTTGAAATATGTCCTCCAATAGTCCCTTGGTCAATCCTTTCTGGATCTGACTGTAACTCCGTGTTCTTGAAATATGTCCTCCAATAGTCCCTTGGTCAATACTCTATGGATCTGACTGTAGCTCCGTGTTCTTGAAAAATGTCCTCCAATAGTCCCTTTGGTCAATCCTCTCTGGATTTGACTGTAGCTCCGTGTTCTTGAAATATGTCCTCCAATAGTCCCTTGGTCAATCCTCTCTGGATCTGACGGTAGCTCCGTGTTCTTGAAATATGTCCTCAAATAGTCCCTCATGCAATTCTTTATGGATCTGACTGTAGCTCCGTGTTCTTGAAATATGTCCTCCAATAGTCCCTTGGTCAATACTCTCCTGATCTGACTGTAGCTCCGTGTTCTTGAAATATGTGCTCCAATAGTCCCTTGGTTAATCCTCTCGGGATCTGACTGTAGCTCCGTGTTCTTGTAAAATGTCCTCCAATAGTCTCTTGGTCAATCCTCTCTGGATCTGACTGTAGCTCCGTGTTCTTGAAATATGTCCTCAAATAGTCCCTCATGCAATTCTCTATGGATTTGACTGTAGCTCCGTGTTCTTGAAATATGTCCTCCAATAGTCCCTTGGTCAATCCTCTCTGGATTTGACTGTAGCTCCGTGTTCTTGAAATATGTCCTCCAATAGTCCCTTGGTCAATCCTCTCTGGATTTGACTGTAGCTCCGTGTTCTTGAAATATGTCCTCCAATAGTCCCTTGGTCAATCCTCTCTGGATTTGACTGTAGCTCCGTGTTCTTGAAAAATGTTATCCAATAGTCCCTTGGTCAATCCTCTCTGGATTTGACTGTAGCTCCGTGTTCTTGAAATATGTCCTCACATAGTCCCTCATGCAATTCTCTATGGATCTGACTGTAGCTCCGTGTTCTTGAAATATGTCCTCAAATAGTCCCTCATGCAATACTCTCCTGATCTGACTGTAGCTCCGTGTTCTTGAAATATGTCCTTAAATAGTCCCTCATGCAATTCTCTATGGATCTGACTGTAGCTCCGTGTTCTTGAAAAATGTCCTCCAATAGTCCCTTGGTCAATCCTCTCTGGATCTGACTGTAGCTCCATGTTCTTGAAATATGTCCTCAAATAGTCCCTTGTTCAAAGTTTAGTGACGTGTATGGTTTTTGATACAAAAGTACCAACCCCACAGTATAAAGTAGATGCTAATTGCCGCTAGGAATACCAATGAGAGGAAGAATAGGGCAGAACCAGACACGGCATACCAAGTGACTGGCCTTAACAAGTTTATGTTGCAGTTCCCGCAGATAAGTGAGACTGCTAGCGTCACCTCATCACTAGCGTTCCTTCCACCTATCTAATCCAAGGGACTGGGATTCGGATTCCGATATGAATCATTGGGGAAGGGAATGAGCAATCTTTCATTTCGATATTTTTTTCACAATGTCTTACTACTCGTCCGGGCTATCCGAATTTAGCTACACCAGTGTGGAAAGGATGGTTAAGGTATATTTGATAATGAATTTGCCTGAACTATCGTGAATAACAAGTGGGAGACCTTTAAGAAAAAACTTTTTCCCAATACAGCTGGTTGGGATTTGAATCCTGAGCTCTCCATTACCAGCAAACAATTTTAGACGAAGTGAGCGTCTAGCTTGGACACCTTCGTATGAAGGTATCTCCATAGTTGATTCGTGGAGGGTTCAATCTGATACTATTTTATAAGAAACAGTCTAACACCAAAACCATTAACGCCTTAATTCACCATAATTTAAAAAGTATGGATGAGGAAGTTATTTTAGAGGAAGTGCACCAGAATTAACATAAAGAGGAGATGGAAAATTCTCATCCGGAATAAACCCTCCCATTGCATTCGTCTAAGATTCAAACGGCGAACTCCCAATCACAGCAATCCAGTAAATTGAGAGACCGTGTAACTACTTACATGAGTGGGGATTCATCAACATTGTACTTGAGTCTAATGTGACATTTAAAGTATCTATTCTATTTTGTTTTTTGTTTTTGATTAATCAGATGCTCCTTATATTATCGACACCATATTTTAGTATAGTGACCACCTCTGTGGTCTAGTGGTCAAAGTTCTTGGTTACATATACAGACGTCCTAGGTTCAATCCCCTGCGCTTCTAAAATGTATTTGTAAAGCAGGTGGTAGAGAACGGGATCAAACTCATCCTTATGAGGACAAATGAGGAGTTATTTGAAATTATTAGCAGATATGGCTTAGAAAACTGAGATGAACGGTCGAAGGTATTGCTGTGCTGATCACATGACACCCCCTATCCGCAATTGTTGGCACTTTCATCTCTAAATGTGGAGACCACTCGGCTGGTATATCTCGCTTGGGGGCTCAGACCATGGCATTTTCTTTATTATGAATATAATGTTATCATTTAAGAAAATAAGATTATTTCCATTGGTTCAAAATTTCCTTAGTCTTTAATTCAAGTGTTAAATTATAATATTATTGATTAACTATTACATTTAATAGAGTTTGAAATTATTTCACTATTTTTACATACATTTCTACACTTGGACTTGTGTCATAGTAGTCATAATGCAAAATAAACCATCTCTCGTATAGAACAATAATCCAAATAAATCGAATTGCCTCCAGATTTTATTGATTTTATTATTATTATTACTAGGAATATAAATCAGGTACTGAATTGCGTCCTGTTGTAACCCCCGTTTATCCCCACACTGAAACAACAGTCGGGGATGGTAACAAGAGATATATTTTATTCAGATAACAAATTACATTCAACTCATTTAGAGAGTGAGACAACATAAAGCGTTAGGCATTTTAAATATATATATATATATATATATATTAGAGGCAAACAATAGTTTAATTGACCCAGAAGGCACCATGCACTGTGAGGCAAATGATCAAAAGTAATTTCTGACGTAATACAATACTCTCGCCCATAAATGGCGACTCAAAACACACTAAATAATCTATACTAAATTGACCTTCAAATTAATCTCAATCACTAATGCCATAGTAACAAATTAATAATCAAATGAAAGATCCAGGTAAATATGGTCAATTAGGAATGCGATCCAGAAAATACACTTAAAAGTTAAGTTAGTCTAACAGACAGTCCCCAAAGGACAAACAATAACAAAATAGTCTCATATAATAAATTTACTCCCAACTGAATATTATAATTTTATACATATTAGAATATATTCATAAAGGTCATACTATTGAAAACTATGCCGCCTAATGGCTCTCAAAAGAAAAATATTAGTAAATAAAGCCAAAACTGCGGTATAGACTCATCGACTCGCAGCCCCTTCTTTGACTAACAATTCATAAACTTTAAACATTTTCAACGATGATAAATCGTATCTTAATAAATAACAAGATAAATATAATTCCCTGAAATATTAAAATAAAAAGAGGCGGAAAATGACACTATCATGTTTAAATGACCGTCCTAATTGTCGGTAACCAAAGGATTTAAAAAGAATCCGTTAAGTGGATAAGAAAAGTTTCAAACTAAGACACAGGATCCAAAGGTCCCCCATAAGGATGGTAATAAAAGGTGAAAAAAGGTTTGAAATAACCACCCAAAGATATTAAATATTATCGTGGCTTTAAGAGTTCAAAATTTACTGCAGTGCCTATAATTAATAAGTTTTAATTATTACTAATACATAACAATTATTTTGAACAAAATAGAACATTTTAAGCCAAAAAGGAATTTTAAATAACCTAGGGTTTAAATCAACCTCTGGCAATGTCGCTCACCTTGTAGCCAGTAAGTAATATGTCTCTACAACACAGGAACACCATCATTATGTATCCTAAAAATATTCCACGTGCTCTTGAGGCGCAGGAACAACATAAGAGAGATAGGGGTGGGTGGAACCATACGTCTAGAACATACTGTAACATGCTCCAAGCTACCAGACGCGCATGGAAGAACAGTCCTACGAGTCGGCCGGGTGCGGCCGTTAAAGCACAGTGATCTGGCGCACATCACTATTATTTATTTTTCTGTGAGCGCGCCTCGGTACTGGGCTCGGGAGATGAACCTCGAGCCTTGCTTTAGTCCAATGTTGGAGGAGCTATAATTTCTTGCTGAGACGGGTCAACTTGGGCCAGTATGGTGAGTGAGACAACCTCTTAGTGTTTATATGTTGTAACAAGGCTACTCTGGGACCACCAGACTGCCACAAATGATGGGTACAGATTTTCCTTCAGACCTGTTTCACATATATCACTTTATTACTAGAGTCATAAAGTCACTCAGTTGTTTACAATCTCTATTAGAAACCTCTTTGCGTTTGCACTTTAAATTATGTTAGTTTGGATCAGTTTAATTAGGTTAGATTCGAATGTGGAAGTGACTGAAATATATTTTAATATATCATTATGACTATACTTTGTTTAACTCTCCAATATTATTTTATTTCTTAAATTTCACTCCTTCGAACGAAACTCTAAAAGTTTCTAAAATATTGTATCTGTCCACTTTTAGGAACGCAACTTGGTCAAGGGGTGATACTTGGGCCGCAACTAGATTCAGCCCCAATAATCTAGTTTGTGAAACATCATCAAATAGTTACTTGTGGCAATTCGCCAATCCCGATATAATTTAAAGAATATTTATGTTATTATATTTTCAATCGTAATTACTTATTATAAACTAACCATACTGATATTACTAAAATCATCGACACTCTGGTATAATGTTATATAGTAAATAATCAATGGATGAAAACGTTAAAGGTGTATGATACATTCATTGGTCATTAAGTTTTATTGTATAGTCCCGTAAGAGGCAAATGGCTGCTCCAGACTGTGCTACCAGCTGTATTTGTCCAATCTTATAAAAAAACTTGAGAAACTGGAGCTTAGAACATCCGCATTAAAGTAAAAACATAGTGAAGAGGCGAGTCAATAGTCTAGCTGTGATGCTAGATGCCCGTTTCAGGATGCTAGACGCTAGCGGCGCTGCATATGCACTTAGTGGGGAAGTGAGTCTAGTTTCAAAAACGATACAAATAGAAAGTAAGTCTGCAAAATATAATCAGACAGTGAAGATGAAGTGCTTTTCGATAATAGTGCCATTAAATATTTGTCGGCTGTTGGGATAAAAAATTATTCTGTTCACCCAATAAATGAACAATGGCATAAAATTGGTAAATATCATCACTTATTTTCCCATTTGAAAAAATTACCCAGAACGATTTTTTCAGTATTTTAGAATGGATAACAATACTTTTGAGTACATTAAGAACCTTGTATCACCACACCTGAAAGTAAATCTAACTAATTTCATCAGACAACCCATAGAACCTGGTGTGAAGTTAGAAATAACTTTACGGTAAGTAGACCTATAAATTTTATATTATAGAGAGATAGAATACTCTTTTTATTAATCACTTGTTAATGAAGATAATATATTCTTAAATAAATAGGCTGATTACATGATTCAATAAGATTTTTATTTAAAAAGGATTTATTAATAAAATTATGTTAATAATTATAATGGAAGAAAAAACTGATTAGAACCGAATTGTATTGTCTAAAACTTGATATCATCATTTTGTTCTTACAACCAATTTGGGGTCATATTTACATAATAATCCATATTGAAAAGAATCTGAGGACTTTCCTTAGTACTGTTCTTACCCGTAGAACAGGGGTAGAGACTGTAGACTGCAGATCTGCTTGAAGCTGTGGGATAGCTGTGTGTGTTAGAGATCAAATATGTATATTTAATAACCAGTTTCTGAACTTCATTCCTAAAAAGTATTTTATTGATACCCTTGATGTTCTTTACATGTAGAAGTAAACTTTTGAAATAATTTTCATCTTATTCAGGTTTTATGGGTTCTTTTTTAACTATTTTTTCCTCCAAAAACGAAATTTTCTTCTTTTCTATTTCAACAAGTGTTTGGCGCTGATTATTCATATTTCTTTTCACATACATTTGGAAGGTGATAGGATGAATTAAGACATCAGTAACTGACTCGTTTTCAGATAATGACTGGAGAATAAATATCAACATTGGCTTCAGAATTAATTTGATAAGGATTCTGAACATCGTCAGTAATACCAGATAATTCTTCCTCATGTGTGTAACCGTGCAAAGTTTGATTCCAATAATCTAATTCTTTTACACTAGCTCGTTCAGTAGATTTTTCACTGGTCTTTAAAACTGTATCCTTAGGTGTTTTCTTCCTCTTCAAGTTTCCACTGGATTGTCTTGGTGTGAACTGGTCTCTTAAAATCCACGAGTTTGAAGTATGGCCAATTTGTCTTGTAAACGGATTCTTCTCCTTCATCTTCAGATCAGTGTTGTTGGGTTTTTTGAAACTCCTTTCTATAATAATCTGAGCTAATTCCACTGGCTTTGGCATATTTCACTGCAACATTAAATTTTATATATATTTGTATTGAAAGTATTTACTTCAAAACAAAATTTTTTACCTGATAATATTTTGTTTATTTTCAGATATTTGGCAACTGGAGCTTCATTCAAAAGTTTAGCTTTTGCATTCCATGTAGGAGCCACAACAGTCAGCAGTTGCCACACTGACAGTTGACGTGATGTGGATATTATTGCAGCCTATAAACATGCCTGTACCTACAAAATAAACCTTTTAACAGATTAGTAAGCAGTATCTAGAACTGTGGAATTTTCCTAATTGTATTGGCTGCATCGATGGAAAGCATGTATGAATTAATGTGCAACCTCATTCTGGTACAATGTTTTCAATTCTATTTAATCATTTTGCAAGCAGTATGTGATGCAAACTACAAGTTTCTAATGATTGATGTCGGGGCATTCAAAAAGCAAAGTGATGGAGGCACGTTTACAAGTTTGGAAATGTACTTTTTATTGCAAAGTAACAGGTTGAACATTCCAGAAGATGATTTTTTTTTTACCAGGAACTGACATTAAAATGCCTTTTGTTTTTCTAGCCGATGAAGAATGTCCTCATTTATTTCATGTGTTAACACCTTACAAAAGGGAAAACTTGAATGTTAAAACTGTTACTTTTAGTGCACGGCACTCTAAAGCCAGAAAAACCGTGGAATGTTCGTTCGTCATTTTGTATTCAAAGTGGCGAATATTATCTAAGAGCAATGAAACAAGTTTTATCACGGCTGACAAAATTATAAAGACTCTATGTATATTGTAAAATACGACCATTGATAAGGAGGGTGTTGAAATACATTTGACAGAGGGGGGTCGACGTGATAATAGAGGCCATCTGTTGAATGCAACTAAAACTGTGCGTTATACATTTTAGTGATATTTCACGCACAATCCTATTAGTTTTCGTAAAAAGTGAAACTACTCTCAGCATCAAAATGAAACCGTAAAGCCTTTAGATTTTTTGTGTTTTTGGTTTGAAAACAATGTATATAGCACCATAAAATATATTATTAAAATATTAATTTAAAACTTGATTTTTTTTCATAAAATACAGAAAAAAAAATACCTGTACACTAATTTTATTTCTAACAGTAAGTTTGAGATTTTTGAAAACATATAAGGTTAATTTAAGTATTCTGAATTTTAAATTTAGAATAATTTTTTAAAAATATTTTTAATAACCTGTACACTTATTTTTTTCAGACAATTCCTTCCACAGTCGATCTAATATATATATCTATTGTGGTGTTCAGCTAGCCTTTGAGCTCAAATTGCTACTCAGCTCCACTGATGTTATAAAACTTTCCACATTAATTTTTATTATAATTACTGTGTTTGCAACTCCGTAGCAGAGAGTCAACTGGAACTGCGCTTCAAAATAAATATTTGTTCATTTTTCAAAATTCAACAGTATTCATGACGATGCATGAAGCGCTGCATGAAGTGTCAATATGTACTGACCAATTGGAATATATGTCTCATATCTTAGCTCGCAGCTAGCATCACAGCTTGACTCACCTATCAACTATGTTTTTACCCTTAGAGTGGACTAAATAACGTTTATATATTATTTATGAATGCATAGTAAATACATAAACAAATAATAGGAGTTTTACTAAGGGTAAAAAGAATGTTTGAGGATAACATGAGGTATGTTAATACGGAGAGTGGAAGGATGGAATGGTTCCAAATAAAAACTAGAGCGAAGCAGGGGAGTGCCTTCTCACCATTTCTATTCGAAATGGTAATTAATAAAATGGCAGAATAGTTCTGGGAGGAAAGAATAAGAGCCATGGTGTTTGATTATGACTAAGTGGTATGGGAGGAGAAGGGAGATGAAGTACAGTAACACCTACAGGAATGGAATGAGGAAGTGAAAGAGTGAGGAATGAAAATTAGTATGGTGAAGTGTGAAGTGATAATAATGAAAAGAAAGAGGATAAAACAAAATTTTTCTATAAAGTTGGATTGAGTAGAGCTGAGAAATGTACAGAATGTAAAATATTTTGGGAAAGTGATTGAGGCGAAAGGTGAAGTAGAGAGGATCCAATTAGAAGAGGACAGCAGGGAGAGTTATTCTATAGGTGTGCACGAAGCAGATAATTGTACTTGAAGTGTAAAGAAGTGTTTTATAGGGGGTAATTTCTACTCATTATCATATATGGAGCAGATACATGGACTTTGAAGCTATGTATACACAGTTGAAAAATTGTATAAACACTTCTTGTCGTTACAATATGTTCAGTAAATTTGAATGTAAGTGTGTACACAGGGGAAACACGACGTAACTGTGTTTTAGAGGTTGAAAAGGGCTATGGAGGGTCATAAAATTACAATGACTTATTTGTTTTACGACTAGGATTCACCTAGTGAAAATAAAATGGAGCCGTGCACACCAGCGACAATTCTGTCGTTGCCCACCAGATTGTGCTTGAACCAGCCCATAGTTCAGTTTAGTTTTGGAACAAATACCGCGTACAGTGTTTATCTATCGTTCGATCGTACTCCTTCTCCAATTGGTGCTCTGATGGGAAATTTTTGATTGTCCAACTAGATCAAAAAGTTCATCAAAGCCTGAAACACTCATTCTATTTAAGGGGAAAACACGGATCGGAATAGTGACTATAATGCTCAAAACTTATATAAAACGTTCCAAGTGATTCGTTCACTGTAAATGGGGTGCACCCAAAATTTACATTTATATCGTCGTCGTTTTCTTTGGCAGGCTACAAGAGCAAAATTAGAACCTACTTCTACTATGTCTATTATGATAATAGATATAATATAAGTTTATGAAACTTTTATTTTTCCTGGCAACAAATATGTTACCTGTGAACACACACACACACACCAACGACGCAACTGTTTCTTCATTCAACTATTGTTTTGCAGTTTATAGCCAGAAGGGTAGCGAAAAAAAACAACTGTTTAGACAATTTGTTGCCTTTGTACACATGGCCTGAATGTAAAAGAGACAAGGAAAGTGGAGGCCATGGGAATGAAGTTTGTGAGGGCATTATAGCTGTCACGATTAGAAACAAGGTTAGGAATGAAGTTATCTGGGAAATAGTGGGGGTACAGGGAGTACATGAGATAGTAGAGGAAGCAAGCCTGAGATGGTACGGGCATGTAATGGAGAAAGAGAGAATGCCAAAGAAAATGTGGGAAGAGAAGTATGTGGGAAAATATTCCAAGGGAAGCCAAGAAAGAAATGGGTGGAGCAGATAAAACAGAAAGTGTGCAAATGAGAGGAGAAAACTGGAAGCAATTGAAGTAGGAAGACTGGTAGAAGAATAGAGGAAGATGGAGGCATTTTTCTAAACTCACCTGAAGATAGGCTGGAAACAGTTGATGATGACGATGATGTTTACTGTCTAAATGATTATTAAGACTTGGCTAGAAAATAATGATAATTAAATTTAACTTAATAGGATTTGACTTTTTTAACGCATTTGATCACATCAATTTTTCTTTTTAAATTATTTTTCTCTCCTTTTAATTATAAATAATAATTTAGGTACGTAATAGATATGATAAATAAATTTTATTTTTTTGATTGAAATAAATGGTGTTTGTTTGATTTATTTGAAGTATTAAACGTGCACTTTTTTAACCGACTGATTATACCAGAGCACGAAAATTTACATGAGCTAGAGTGAAATGGCCTACCAATTTTTCCAGAAAAGGTATTTTCACATTCCTGCCAGGGTTCTTTTACACGCCACAATCGCCATGAGACTGGCGGTTTTACTTCTTCTCCAAAGGAAATGATTGTACTACGGATTTTTATCGCTCAAGAAAAATCCATTAACTCCTTCTGAGCACGAACCCAAGAACATCGAGTCCTGAAAATAGCACTTTATCTGAAAGCCACAGGGGTTGACAATACGTAGTGATCAGTTAACGTTCCATCAATAAAACAGTGACCCACTTCGATGGCCGTGTGGTCTAACACGCTACTCTCGTTTTTGACTAGACTGCCGAAGACGAGGAGATCAGGGTTCGATTCCGGTCGGGTGCACTGAGGGTGGGTTTCTTAAATGGTTTTCCAATCCCCCTCCACGCAAATTTGGGTGCACTTCATCTCAATCAAACCTTACTAATCCGTACATAGGCGTATAGTCCGAACGGATAGTAATACGGGGTGCTAAAAAAAAGAGGAAGTATTAAAATGATACACGAACAATACAAATATAATTTATCAAATTCACTTTTACTGATATATCAAAAATTTAACTTTGGGGTCAAAGTTACATTGATTATTACAATACCAATCCATACGCCATAGTGGGAATATTGACAAAGACTTCAATCGTGACTAGTCTTGTTTTCAGGTTAAAGAGAGATTGTGATTTTAATCTCGGCTGAGTGCTACGAGATTTCTTTTTCTTACTAAATTGTTTCTCACTCTTTCTTGGTAGAAATTCTTGTACATAAATTCTACCTTCCACCTCCAAACATCGCTTGAGTAAATATTAGAGTAGAGCAAACGGGTAATAGGACGTGAAGGATGTAAAAAATAATATTGATTTAAATAAGCTGCTAGTCATGGTTAATGTTTGAAAATGTTTTTATGAGAACAATACGAGATTGTTAATTTAGACTAAACTTGTTGTTGCCTTTATTCTGTAAACATGTTTTTTGTTTTGTTAAGAGTACGATTACAAATGATAAATAAATTAAGACCATGAAACTTTCATTCGAATCCAAACAACAAATCAATCTGCAAAGAGCAAATAAACATCTGGTCGGTTAACTGCGCAATAAGTTATCAAACATGTCAATTCAGAACTCACTCGGTAGCTAACAGCAGGTGCTTTGGGCATTAAAAAGTACGTTTACGTTCCATGTTTATGTTAGATTAAAAATCGGTAGAATGGCCCAACTAGGGAATGGTATCCCTGAGGCGATGTTCAGTTTGTGAAACTTCTCTCATGTTCCGGAAATAAAATCCGAAAACGACCCTTTGTTGTGGATCTTCTCTTCCTCTCCTTTCAAACACTGATTATTTTCTTAGCGTATCTTGTAAAAGTCAACGATAACAATGAATTAAGGAAAAGACAAAGTGGGTCGGAGGGTAGAGAAGAAATGTCTGGAGTCACATCACGGATCACGGCCTCCAAACACCACTGGATCCGTGGAAACACGTTTTGTAGAACATAAAAGTGCTTTTAGACATCAATTTTAAAGGAGGGCTGCGTCTATAAATTTTGGAATCCCGTTCCACCTTCCCATATGAGACTCTTCTCTCCACAGCATGTACAAGTTTTATTTGCATGATTTACAACAATACAACTGGCGCTGGGGTCACTACTGCATCTCTTAAGGTAGCTTTTATGAACAAAGTTTGTTTCATTATTTCAATCGAAATTAATTACCATCTATGATGGTACATAAAAATGAATAATTAAGGTGTGAATTTTGGTTAGAAAATAAACAACCGCTTGTGTTTGAATTTGAGGTTCCTTTTCTTTCTGGGAATAAAGCCTAGTTGGTTTTTAATAGTTTATTCAAATGTATATACTTTTTACAATAGGGCTGAAATAACATTTCTTTTCTAAAAAGCTGTAGGCCTAGTTTTAGAAAAATACCTATTTATCTTCTCTTTTAAATGTCATAATAGATTTTAATAACAGTTTGACCCTTTCTAGGCAAGAGTAGGCCTCGTCAACTTTAATACTTTTCTCGTTATCTGCAAAAAAAATCTATTTTATACCATACCGAAAGGTGATTTTTCTTTTCCTTAAGTTTGGGAATTTTCTCTCATCCCTCTCATTTCACTACCTCCAGCCTCCCATTTTGTAATTTAAAATTTTGGGATTTTGGAGTGGTCTCTCTACCATTTCGACAAATTTCCATTTATTACCACACCGATAAGAGTAATAATTTTAATTTTTGAAAACCTCCAGCACTGACAGCTTCCCGTGTAACCCATTTTAAATATTAAATGTTCAATATATTGTGGTTATTTGGGTTTGTA
Organism: Timema monikensis; assembly: GCA_902151445.1. NCBI lineage: Eukaryota > Metazoa > Arthropoda > Insecta > Phasmatodea > Timematidae > Timema > Timema monikensis. Next base: position 60,401 of record CABFVZ010001813.1, on the reverse strand, counting down.
TGTTTACATTCATTCAAATATTAGAGTTTTATACTATAGTGAAATGTTTTTTAATTCTATTTTGTAAATTTTGAGGAGATTCCCTTCTCATTTTATGGTCTTTTATGTTAAAATTCAAGAAAGTTCAGACTTTCATTGCTCCTTGGGGTAATCCTCTCTCTTTGTAAGGTGCAGTAAATTATTTTTATCACCGTGCCTCACAACTCGTTTGGGCTATACGTACTTAAAGGTATAGACACTTCCCAAACTAATAAGTGAATCATGCCACTGCATACATACCAGTCCTAGGTAAGTGTAGATTACAATGCATTGACTGTCCAGGTGTCCTTTAAAACACATATTGGTGCTATGAATGGCACATTATCATATTCAAAATAAAATATTAGTTTATAAATGTAGTATAGGCATGCAAAAACCCTCTACTAATAAAATGAATAAATATCAAATGTCAGAAAGTACAGTACATAGTAAAGTATGTTTTCCAAAAAAATAATGTGACAGTTTTATTATGGTACTTTTAGGAAAAGTTATTGAAACGTTCATAATTGTGTATCCCGATTACAAATATCCGCCATTAGCTTAAATTAATGTGACACATAAATAACGCCATTTATTGCTGGGTTCTCCGGGGGAAAAAATAGGGTGAAAAATTAACATAAAGTAAATTTTGGATGCCTACATTATTATGATTACAACAAATAAATGCCATAATAAAACTATTCTAAACCTAAGACGATATTATTTTAGTACATGTATCTATATTTAAAATATAAACCCAAAGTTCGGTGATAATATGTGAGTGGCAGTCTTCTCTTGTTTTTAATTGGGGGATCGTTCTTGGGACTAATTTAATGTCAAATGTGATAAGACGCTCACCAATATTTGTAGTTTTTTTTTATACGTTTGAATACACATATATATAATGTTTATATATAAATTACATGTTTAATAAATCACAAATATATATTAAATTACACCCGCCTCGGTGTCCACATAGTCTAAGGTGTTACTCTCACAATACACTAGACTGCTGAAGATGGGGATTTAAACAGTTCAATCCTGGTTGGCTGCACTGAGGGTGGTTTTCACTCTCCCTCCACGCAAGTCTGGGTAAACTTCCTCTGAATTAAACCTTACTAATACTTAATACATTAGTGTAATTATTAGGTAGTAAGACGCGATGCTAAAAACAAGTAAACCACATTATACTGTGGATTACATAAATCATAAATTACACATATGATACATTATATATTGTATGTATAGTAATTCTCTGAAATGTTCACCAGTACGATATTTTTTAATATTAACGCTAGAACAATAAATATATTTGCTATTGTGATATTATTTAAAATGCTCACCTGCGTTTATAATAATTAATTTACTAAACAATTAAAATATCGTAGACTTTTTTCAAGAGTTTCTTGGCAGATTGCCGTTGCTAATTTTGGGGAAATAAGTTTTACTACTAACCCTGTTTATTTCAAGTCACTAGGAGTGTTGTTTTTTTACCATAAACAAGGACTTTTTTTTAAGAAATATATTTAATAACGTACCTGTTTTGAGAGCATTAATTTGTCGCAAGATTTAGTTGAAGGCTATGGACGCATTACATATTTTAGAAGTGAATTACATCAAGAATTGGTGAGATATAAGCATTTATTCATCCAATAATAAAATTGAAGCCATTTAGCCCCCATCATTAAAGGATAGAGATCCTAGGTCATTATAGTAAGATATTTTTTCCGAACGAAATATATAAATTGTGTTACCACTAAATACATAAATCTTTCAGCAGTTGCAATAGATTGTAGTGAATTCATCCTTACGAAAACGATTTTTCAGTCGAATTCCTTTTATTACTAGGAAACAACAGATAAAATACATTTTTTTATTCAAACCTTTTAATTTTGTTGTATTAAAATGTAAATTGGAAACTTCAATATTGAATTATATTTAAATATTGTTTAGTTTTTAAATAAAAGTTTATTGTATATTAGGAATGCATGCCTTTATATAGGTTTGTGCTAGTATTCTCTGAGTGTTGGGCCGTATTGCCAACCTAATTTGTGTGGCTTACACCAGATACTAGTGTATCACTAAAGTAGGTATTGATTCTCACTTCACGAGAGATCTTTAAGAGAGTTCTGGTCTAGTAATGTTTAATTTACATTTTCATTAATAGCTGAAGATGAAGGCCAGAGTTCCTGGGAAAGAGAGTGTATTATTATACCGCTGATTGTATGCTGGATTAATCAAACACACACACGCACACGCACACACATATATATTATATATATTATATATATATTATATATATTATATATTATATATATTATATATATATTATATATATTATATATAATATATATTATATATATATTATATATACATATATATTATATATATATATTATATATACATATATATTACATATACAAATATATTATATATATATTATATATACATATATATTACATATACAAATATATTATATATAATATATATATTATATATATAATATATATATACATATATATAATATATATAATATATTATATATATATATACATATATATAATATATTATATACATAATATATGTATTATATATACATATATATATATAATATATAATTTTTTTCTGTCAATATTTTATGTGACATTGGCACCCACAACCCAATTACATAATTATCAATATATTATTTTATCTATTTAACAACCAACGGTATATTACAATTTAAAAGTTCAATGAAAGTTTGAATATGCGTAAATTTAAAGATGAAATTTAAAAATAAAATAAAAAATATTATTTCCTACACAGCTTCTTTAGAATACCCCCACACCTTCATAAGCTTGGTCTGTATCCTGTAAGACATTACGTTAACTGACAGCCCAGGGATCTTTCAACACAGTTCTACTTGGTCAGTACTATTTGTTTTTGTGTGCGTCGCATTTCATTACCCGTTTTGGCTGTGCGTGTATACTAGATAAAAAAAATTCTACAAATTAGCCTATTCTTTGCACAACGTCTTACTACCTCTCAGGGCTATCTGTATTAAGGCACAAAAGTTTGGTAGGGATTTGATAGATAGAGTTTAGAGTAATTTATTCGTATTTGAGTGAGGGGAAACTTCCCTTCGTATACTTGGCCGGTATTCAAACCCTGAGCTTTCTTTCTCCAGCAAACTTGACCAGACGATCTTAAAGTTTAATCCATGTGCCCAATGATGTGAGTTATATTAAAATGAACATTAAATAAAAGTAGTTGAATTCTTAAAATTTATTAAATGCAATCTTTCTCCAACCCGAACTATTTTGTTGAACGAAAGACTTGGTAACGAAAGTTGTCTCATAATGTTCACGTGTATGTCAGCTAAAAATTAATTAAATTATATAGCCTGATTTTGGTTGGAAAAAAGGCAAAGAAAAAATAAACATATTTCTTTGCGACCATCATTTATAACATTTTAGTATATCTTTTGTGTTATTTATAAGTATTGATAATATATGTTAAAAGTGACAACTTCAAATAACATCACTTTATGTATAAATACATTAAAATTGTTTTAGTAACTTTAGTAACTAACTTCTACTGTTATTCCTACTAAAATCATACAATATTTGTTGAATGATCCTGTTATCGTTGTTATGATTCACAATTCTCGTTATTTGAACGAGAGAGTAGAGTCAATAATGCTTCTCTTTCGATAATGCTTGTCCTGTCCAGATCAGAGCATTTCACAAAGGTATTATCGCAACTAAAACCATATGTTCATGGGATGTAAGCACTTAAGCTTCCCCTGACTACCAATATTTCAGTGAACTAAGCAATCGATGTACAGTAAACTCTGGTTTTAGTAAACTTGGTTGTAGTGAACATTCGGCTACAGTGAACCTAATTAGTTGGTCCCAGCCCGCATACATTTCAATGTGTGTGTTAGTAAATTCGTTTACAATAAACCCTCAACTTCGGTTTTAGAGAACAGAAAAATTGAAACTCAATAAGAAATGTGTTTCTAACATCATCACTCCTTAAAAACATAACTTTTTGGTTGTTTAAGCTTGAAGACATTCTTTACCTGAGTTATTTTTAGGCAGCACAAAGCTTGACTGAAAGTAAGTAATGTGGAGGGGGAGGGTTGAGCTTACAGTCACTGCACTTAATGACCCGGCTTAAGTTTTAATACCTGTGTCTGCGGCAAGTAAAGGAAGAAAGTCTTCAGAGGTGTATTAATATGACAGGAGTTACAGGACAGTGAATTGCAGTCTTTGGCCATTTCGTAATTATTTTCATTAATCACTTTCTTCAACAGGGTACACGGAACTTAAAAAATTAGAATTTTCAACTCAGTTTAGTATTTTGATCGCATGGATAGTGTAAAATCATGTGTGGTAAAAGCACAAACTTAGAAGAAGGATCTGGAAAAAATCTTAACTAAAACAGTATAAAGTAAACTACAGAATATATCAGATTTGTTAAGATTAATTAATATATTTTTTAAAGAACTATCGTGTTTGAACTATTATTTTGTTTGTCACTAACCCACTACTTTCATATTTAAAAAAAAATCAGTTTTAGTGAACTTCGGACGCAGGGAACAAAATATTAGAGTCCATAGATGTTCATTATAGCCAGTCGACTGTATTTAGATTGTTCATATAGCTTTTTTTATGTGTACTAAACAGTCATAACTTGAGTACAATATATTTCTCTTTATTTGTATGCCTCTAGGTGATCGCTGAACACAAATACGACTATCTAGGAGAGGTTTACTATATAAAATAATCATGTTTATGGTTACACTTATTAAATGTAGTTTTAATACTATTTCACTGTCTAATATTTAGTGAACTGGAGTCTAATCATGATATAGAAAAATCAAAATAATAGCAATAATAATTTTGTTTTGTTGTTGGTGGGAAGAAGACCTAATATTTTAAAGCTTTCTTTTCTTGAGAGCAAAATTCCTGCCCTCAGTTTTTTTGAATTTTAAATACTCGAAACAATAGCTATGTTCGTATGCATAACCTAAATCCAACGTCCGTATTTGATAAGTGTTCATTTATTTAATAAGCGTTTACTGTTCTATTAAAGTGATCCTTTTGTTTTTTAATCGGTACAGTTAATTAATTTGGCAGGTGCCTTCCGGGACTAATAATTAGTTTCCTGTATTATTATTATTATTATTATTATTATTATTATTAGCACCGCGTCTTACTACCCGTTCGGGTTATACGCTCTTACGCTAATGTGTAATGGTAGGGTGATTATGAGATGAAATGAAGGACCTACAGTTTAACGTGGAATCCGAACCACGGTGGAGGCCTGGCATTCCCCACATTCACAAGATAACTTGTCAGAGGTGAAAGAAGGGTTTGGAAATCAGATAAATCTTTGCCGGGACCGAGGATTGAACCCCGGCCGCCAGCATAGAAGTCTGACACCTTACCCCTAGACCACCAGGTCACCACTAGTTTCCTGTAGTTTTGTCAAAAATATAATAATAAACATTCAACTAAATTTAACTCGCATGTTGAAAGCTCAGAATATATGTTTTCATTTATTAAAAAAAAAAAAAGCGTTATTGACATGTTTTTATTTCAAAGACAAGTTTAATTTGTCTAGAGGGTAACAAAAGTAGTCTACATCTACATTTGGATTATAAATTTAATAGATATATGTGACTGTGAAATAAAAAATTACAATTCATTATTTTAGAGTATAAGCATATAATTTAACAAGGTTTTATATTAATCCTATTATTTTCGACTAGCAAAAGTTATTAAAATAATACTTCTACTAACTCATGAAGGAAGACATTGTGCATTTAACCCCAATCTGTACAAGCTGAAAACCAAGGTTCTTAACTATTCCTTCAATTTAATCCCAAATGCTAACAAAGCTGTTCAAAAGTAATTTGAAATATAATATATGACATACTGAGTTAAATAGTCTCTTGTTCGATTCCAAAGAAAGCTTAATAAACACTTGGGATTTAGAAGGGAGTGCGAGTAATTTTAAAGTTTTTAGAGCATTTCATTTTATTGGCTAAAATAAATCAAATATTTCTCCGGTAACAACATAAGAGTTTAGTTTTCTACACGTGCTAATATCAACAGATCTTGAACATCTGTCAGGGTGTCTGGGAATTTTGTCAAAACATTTTAAATAAAGAGATTTTTTTTGGATAAAATTCCAGAACACCCTCCACAGATTTTCAAGATCTGTTGATATTAGCATGTGCAGAAAACTAAACTCTATGTTGTTACCGTAGAAATATTTGATTTATTTTAGTCGAAAAAATTAAATGCTCTTAAAACTGTAAAATTACTCACGCTCCCTTCTGCCGCACCTTAAAATGATAAAATTATGATTAGTGATATTTTTGCTACTACTACTACTACTACTACTACTACTACTACATATATATAT